>CM060950.1:7644904-7952404 GCA_030765055.1 Mantis religiosa | reverse complement strand
TAATTTGACACAATAATTCTTGTCGAACTGAATGGATTTTGTATACAATATAGCTACAACTTACTACCGCCAACATTTAGATATGTTTACATCAACAGCTTATATGTTCTTCTAAATGTATGGAAAATACTGTTAATATCTAAGACAAACTATTACGTTTATAGCAATTCCACGTTGCGGGTCATCTTAAACATGGTACGTGTACTTCCTGTTTACTGAAACTTCAACCGCGTGTCGCTATGGTCGCAGAAAAACGGGAGATATTTGAACTGCAGGTTTACACAGTTTTCTTCTTTGAGTTTTATTTTTGGTTTAAAATAGCACTTTCTTTACACGTCGTACATAGTAGGTAGGGGAGTGCTTGCATTTTATAAAGTAATCCATTGTACAGTTGTGCCACAGATGCATATTTTGGGATCACCTGTACCCAAAAATTGTTATATCCAGGAAAAACCAAACCTGGAAATTCGGTTAAATACCAAACTTGTACTATATAAGTTCAGCAATTTCAAGGATGACCAGCGAAGGTGATCAAGAACATTTCATAGTAAGACTAAAGGTAAAGAAAACGCCCCCGAAAATTTTCACCTCTTGAAAAATGACTCCAATGTTATTTTCTGGAAATGCCGCCTGAATTAAATTTCATTGTAGATGCTGCCATGTAGGTGTAACCCCATTGGTTGTATACCCACCTGATTCAAAATGCCTTAAAGAACCCTCAGAAGCCACCCTTCGGATTTGTGTGCCACTGTATATCAATGTGCCGTTTGATTTAAAGTACACGCTTCTCATTACGCAAATATAAATATTTGTAACACAAAAACTTCACTTATCTAAGGAAAATGATCTCAAATACTAAATTTACAAGCAAAGCTATAAGATTCACATTGGAAACTGAAACTGATGGGTTTCGTCCTTCTCTGGATTTGAGGATACAAAGAAATAATAATAAATAGGATTATGGTAATTATAGGAAATCGGCTCTTATAGGTAATTATATAAAATAGATTTATAACCCTTCTTCACATAAATTTGCTGTTATAATTGTTTGACTTATAGATTAATAAATATACACTTCAATAAAGAGTTCTGATATGACTTAACGTTGGGGGATTTTCCTTAACCTCAAAGACGAATGTCTGGAAACTCTAACCGCTATGCACCTTGTACTTTATTTGAACATCATTTAATTCATCGTCCGATATGACTTAACACTGACATAACATCATCCAAAGAGATGAATGCGGCAACTCTAAGCTCCATTCATCCAGTACTAATTTAAAAATAATAAGATTCATCGTCCGTAAGGAGTTAATATTGAAGGTTTTCCTTATCCTCAAAGATGACTGTCTGCTAGCTCTAGGCTCCATGTAGCCTGTACTCATTTGAACATCATTTCGTTCCCCGTCCGATATGACTTAACGTTGGTGGTTCTCCCTTCTCCTGAAAGATGAAAGTCTGGTAACTCAAAGCTCTATGGATCCGGTACTTATTTGAAGATCATTTCGTATATCGTCGTATATGACTTAATGTTGGAGGTTTTCCCTCGGGCTGAAAGATTAATATCTGATAACTCGAAGTTCTGGGCACGCAGAAAACACGCGGGAAATTTGAACTGCAAATTTTTACAGTTTTCTTATTGTGCTGCATTTTTGGTTTAAAATAACACGTTCTTAGCACGTCGTGCATTGTAGGATGAGCAGTGCTTGCATTCCATAAAGGAATTCCTTTCACCGATTGTGCCACTAATACCTATTTTGTCATCTTTGAATCCAAACAAGTGTTATGTTCGCTAAAACCCAAACGTGGATAATCGGTTAAATACCGAATCTGTATGTAAGTTCAGCAACATTAAGAATGACCAGCCAAGATCTTCAAGCACATTTCATAGTAAGACTAAACCCGAAGATTTTCTCCTGGACAAAAATAACTCCAATAATTTTAAATCAAGCACTATATGGTTAAAATAGCTTATAAAATGACATACACATTATAAATTTTCTGGAAATATGGTCGAAATTCCATTTCAATAATGCTCCTGCCGTGTAGGCGTAAAACGATTAGCTTATTCCCGCCTGATCCAGTGTACCGTAAGGAAATCTCAGAAGCCACCCTTTGGTTCCATGTGCCACTGTAAATGAATGTGGCGTTTGATTCCAAGTACATACTTCTCATTACACAAATATAACTATTTGATACAAAAAACATCATATACCTCAAAAAATGATGTCAATTATTGCACTTACAAGAAAAAGCAATATAATTCACAAAAAAGGAAAAAAGAAAATGATAGATCTCTTCCTGCTCTGGATTTGAAGATAATAAGAAATAATAAGAAATTGGATTTATGTATTCATAGATTATACTCATATAGATAATTACCTAAAAATAAAGTTTTTGTCGTTCTTCACATAAATTTGATGTCTTAATAGCTTGATTTACAGATTAATAAATAAACTCCTGTATAAGGAGGTCCGAAATGAATTAATGACTTAATGACTGCAGGAGGCATGTGTGGTACTTCGAAGCATTATGCACCCTGTACTCATTTGAAAATCATTCAATTCATAATCCGATATGACTTAATGTTGGGGGTTTTCCCTTATCCTGAAAGATGAAAGTCTGGTAACTCTAGGCTCTATGTACCCCTACTTATTTGAACATCATTTATTCATCGTCCGATATGACTTAACGATGGAGATTTTCCTTTCTTCTGAAAGACGATTTTGGGTTAACTCAAACCTCTACGTACCATGAACATCACTTCATTCATCGTTCGATACAACTTAACTTTGGTGGTGTTCCCTTGTCCAAAAACATGAATTTCTGGTAACTCACTGTACCCTTATTCTTTTGATCATCATTTAATTCATGGTCGGACATTACTTGACATTGGAGGTTTTCCCTTATCCTGAAATATGAATGTCTGGTAATTCTAATATCTGCATATCCTGTACTACTTTCAACTTAATAATAATGATAATTTTGTGATGATAATGCTGATAATAATCATAACGATGATGATGATGATAATGATAATAATGATAATTATAATAGTAATGATAGTGACAATGATAGTGATAGTGATACTGATAATGATAATAATAGTAATAATAATAATAATAATAATAATAATAATAATAATAATAATAATAATAATAATAATAATAATAATAATAATAATAATAATAATAATAATAATAATAATAATAATAATAATAATAATAATAATAATAATAATAATAATAATAATAATAATAATAATAATAATAATAATAATAATAATAATAATAATAATAATAATAATAATAATAATAATAATAATAATAATAATAATAATAATAATAATAATAATAATAATAATAATAATAATAATAATAATAATAATAATAATAATAATAATAATAATAATAATAATAATAATAATAATAATAATAATAATAATAATAATAATAATAATAATAATAATAATAATAATAATAATAATAATAATAATAATAATAATAATAATAATAATAATAATAATAATAATAATAATAATAATAATAATAATAATAATAATAATAATAATAATAATAATAATAATAATAATAATAATAATAATAATAATAATAATAATAATAATAATAATAATAATAATAATAATAATAATAATAATAATAATAATAATAATAATAATAATAATAATAATAATAATAATAATAATAATAATAATAATAATAATAATAATAATAATAATAATAATAATAATAATAAATTTGTAGAAGTATGAAATAGGGTTAGGCGAATGGAATTTATAAGATATTTGAATAAGTGTCTTTGAGCGAGCAGTGAGACATGTGTAAGTGAAAATTAGGAATACGTAGATCGAAGGAAATGTCGTTTAGAAAAGGTGCTCCTCTGACACAAAATAACATATCAGGAAATACTCATGTAATTTGTTATATATGTCACACAATACAAAACTCTTGTGGTTGTGGAAACACTTCCAAATGATTGATTTATAATTAATAGTGTTAATGGTACCAAAAGCTCCAAACAACGCAAGTATTAGAAGGACATATGCGAAACATGACCATGACCATCACCATGACCATGTGGTGCTGGCTGGCTGTATATAGCCAGAAGGTTTTTGCTGCGTGCCCACCCGTTAAGGGTTTTACCGCAGGTAAGGTATTTGATCGGGATTTTGTAGGATGGATATTATGTAGGTTTTGAGATTTGAAGAAATTTGTTAGGTTTTAATTTGTACCTTCGGGATGAAAGATTGTTGTGAATTCCACACTTATATATAAGCGATATGTATATCGATCTCACTTTCTCTCTCTATTTCACAATTTAAGTTACATTCCAAAATGGAGAACGGTTAATACGGAACATCCAGAGGTAGTCCTAGTCGGGCGGGGCTTTCCCCGTCCGGGTGTCATATGCCGCAGTACCTAGCCGCTTTGCGGCTTAACCTGCGAAATGAACTAGTAGATCCATGTTCTGCTGGGGTGTTTGAATTTGTTTACTGTTTGAAATTTTGGAATTTTGGATAGGTGTGGTATGGGTTGCCCCTCTTTATCGTGGGCAGCTGTACTTAATCGTTCTCCCTTTTTGGGAGACACGAATTAGTTTTTTGCCCCGTTTTGGATACGGGTTGTGTAGCGCTTGGTCCTTTGGCGTAGAAGTTGTTCCCAGAGTCATCTGGGGTTTTCCTTGGGTTACCCAAGGGGTCCCAGGACGTCTCTCGGCAGTCTGAAGGACGGCAAGCGCCTTTGATCTCTCGGGTCATACCTTCCCAGGGAGTTCACTAAAGGGTTGGGGTGAATTTGGATTTTCTCGTACATTGATCGTGCCCTCTCGCGAATGACGTCGACAATGTACGGGATCTGGGAGTGCTCATGTAGGATATGAGCCGGGAATCTCCAGCCTGTATCGTAGATGATGCGTAGTGCCTTGTTCTGCAGCGTCTGGAGTCTGACGAAAGTGGTATTAGCCACTGTTCCCCAGATCTCACAGCCGTACAGAATCATAGGCGGAATGATCGCCCGATACAGTTGGAGTTTGAGACGGATCGGCATGGTTGATCTGAAGATAGGGTATAGGCTCCGGAGTGCGACGTGCCCCAGCTGGACCTTGCCCTTGACGTGTGGAACGTAAGTTAACTTACGGTCCAGCGTCACCCCGAGATACTTCGCCGTTTGCACCCAAGGGATTCGACGGCGCCGTAAAACGAAGTTCTGCTGCAACCGGTTGGCTATGGTTTTCGCCAGGAGAATAGCAGAGCTCTTCTCCGGGTTAATTGCCATTCGCCATTTTGCGCTCCATTCGCCAATGGCCCGGAGCTGGGTTTGGATTTGCCGGTAGCTGTACCGTGTGTTCCTATTGACTGCGAAGATCATGAGATCGTCCGCATACTGACAGGTCTGGGTGTTGTGGTGAGTTGGGATGTCGGCCATGTAAGCTGCGAAGAGCGCCGGCGACAGCACGCTGCCTTCCGGTACTCCAGCGCCAATGGGCCGCTCGGTGGACAGCTTCCCCTCCATCTTTACTCGGAAGCTTCGGTTTCCGAGGAAACCGGCCACCAAGGAAATGTATGGACGGGGAATTTCATGCTCCAGGAGTTTGTAAATGAGTCCTTCATGCCAGGTAGTGGCGAATGCCTTCTCCACGTCAAGCAGCACTGCTACCGTTTTAGACCTTTCCTGGAAACCCAGGGAGGCCTTCTCGGCAACCCGCAGTAGCTGCTCGGTCGTGGAGTGGCCAGAACGGAAGCCAAACTGGTGTTCCGGGATTAGGCCCCTTTCCTCCAGATGAGGAAGGAGCCGGGAGAGGAGCAGTTTTTCGAATACCTTCGATAAAACTGGGAGAAGGCTGATTGATCGGTAACTGGAAGGAAAAACCGGATTTTTCCCCGGCTTTAAAACGCACACCACGCGCGCCTCCTTCCAGATAGCTGGAAAGTGGCGCATGTATAGGCACGCGTTATAAATCCGGGTTAAGTGAATCACGGCTCTTCGTGGAAGGTGCTTGAGCATTTCCGCTGTCACACGGTCCTGCCCAGGTGCTTTGTTGGTTCTTAGAGAGTTAAGCGTGGTCGCTAACTCTCTAGGGGTAACGATGGGAATGTGGAACTCCTCGTGGTCAGGGGGCGGAGCTTCTAGGAAGTCCTCCACCACCTGTTCCACGAGGTCAGCATGGTCATCGTCCATTGGCTCTATCCTGGGTTGGAATTGAGCCTCCAGATAATCTGCTAGCGCCTCTGCCTTTTCTTTCGACTCGTAGACGAGTCGACCTCTAGGGCTATGTAGGGGATGCTGGTATACGGTTTTGTCTTTCCGCAGGCTACGGACTATTCGCCATGGTTTTCTCTCCTGGAGATTGGTTTGCCTTAACATGTTTTCCCAGGCCTCTTTGCGGTGTGCTCTTAGGAGTCGTCTTGCCAGGGATTTGAACCTCTGGTGTACTTCTCCTATCCTGGGATGGCGAAATCTCTGCCACAGCTTTCTTACGGCGTTTTTAGCCCTTATGAGTTGTTTGATGGGTCCTGGGATATCTGTGGGGTTTGGCGTGTCTATTGGGATGCGGTGTGTGTGAGCACGTACCGCGTTGAGGATGGTTGTGGAGAACTCCCTGGCTGCCGCCTCGAGTGACTCCACAGAGTCGATTCGAGGGCAGGCTTCCACGGAGTTTTGGATGTGAAGAATGGCTGATTGGACTTAGTCCCCACTTATAGAAACTAAAGAGGACATGCTTTCCCACAAACAATGATTTGTCCATTGAATATTCTCTCAGTATACATTATAGCTGTTGTTTGCTGTCATTACACAAAACAGAATTAAATCTTGTACATATCTAATTTACATAAGTACAGTTTGATACAAAAGTTCATAAAGAATTTTAAATCCTGTGCGCAGCTATAAGATGTTACCCCTAGAGACATCTATGAGTAGCCAGACGTGGTAATTTGACACAATAATTCTTGTCGAGCTGTATGGATTTTGTATGCAATATAGCTACAACTTACTACCGCCTACATTTAGATATGTTTACATCAACCGCTTATACGTTCTTCTAAATGTATGGAAAATACTGTTAATAACTAAGACAAACTATTACGTCAATAGCAATTCCACGTTGCGCGTCATCTGAAACATGCTACGTGTACTTCCTGTTTACTGAAACTTCCACCGCGTGTCGCTGTGGTCGCAGAAGAAACGCGAGATATTTGAACTGCAGGTTTACACAGTTTTCTTCTTTGAGTTTTATTTTTGGTTTAAAATAGCACTTTCTTTACACGTCGTACATAGTAGGTAGGGGAGTGCTTGCATTTTATAAAGTAATTCATTGTACAGTTGTGCCACAAATGCATATTTTGGGATCACCTGTACCCAAAAATTGTTATATCCAGTAAAAACCAAACCTGGAAATTCGGTTAAATACCAAACTTGTACTATGTAAGTTCAGCAATTTCAAGGATGGCCAGCGAAGGTGATCAAGAACATTTCATAGCAAGACTAAAGGTAAAGAAAACGCCTCCGAATATTTTCACCTCTTGAAAAATAACTCCAATGTTATTTTCTGGAAATGCCGCCTGAATTAAATTTCATTGTAGATGCTGCCATGTAGGTGTAACACCATTGGTTGTATAACCGCCTGACTTAAAATACCGTAAAGAACACTCAGCCACCCTTTGGTGTTGTGTTCCACTGTAAATCAATGTGCTGTGTGATTTGAAGTACACGCTTCTCATTACGCAAATATAAATATTTGTAACACAAAAACTTCACTTATCTAAAGAAAATGATCTCAAATACTACATTTAGAAGCAAAGCTATAAGATTCACATTGGAAACTGAAATTGATGGGTTTCGTCCTTCTCTGGATTTGAGGATACAAAGAAATAATAATAAATAGGATTATGGTAATTATAGGAAATCGGCTCATATAGGTAATTATATAAAATAGATTTATAACCATTCTTCACATAAATTTGCTGTTTTAATTGTTTGACTTATAGATTAATAAATATACCCCTGAATATAGAGTTCTGATATGACTTAACGTTGGGGGATTTCCCTTAACCTGAAAGATGAATGTCTGGAAACTCTAAACCCTATGCACCTTGTACTTTATTTGAACATCATTTAATTCATCGTCCGATATGACTTAACACTGACATAACATCATCCTAAGGGATGAATGTGGTAACTCTAAGCTCTATTCATCCAGTGCTAATTTTAAAATAATAAGATTCATCGTCCGTAATGAATTAATATTGAAGGTTTTCCTTATCCTCAAAGATGACTGTCTGCTAGCTCTAGGCTCCATGTAGCCTGTACTCATTTGAACATCATTTCGTTCCCCGTCCGATATGACTTAACCTTGGAGGTTTTCCCTTCTCCTGAAAGATGAAAGTCTGGTAACTCAAAGCTCTATGGATCCGGTACTTATTCGAAGATCATTTCGTATATCGTCGTATATGACTTAATGTTGGAGGTTTTCCCTCGGGCTGAAAGATTAATATCTGATAACTCGAAGTTCTAGGCACGCAGAAAACACAAGGAAATTTGAACTGCAAATTTTTACAGTTTTCTTATTGTGCTGCATTTTTGGTTTAAAATAACACTTTCTTAGCACGTCGTGCATAGTAGGTAGAAGAGTGCTTGCATTGCATAAAGGAATTCCTTTTACCGATTGTGCCACTAATACCTATTTTGTGATCTTTGAATCCAAACAAGTGTTATGTTCGCTAAAACCCAAATGTGGATAATCGGTTAAATACCGAATCTGTATATAAGTTCAGCAACATTAAGAATGACCAGCCAAGAAGTTTAAGCACATTTCATAGTAAGACTAAACCCGAAGATTTTCTCCTGGTCAAAAATAACTCCAATGATTTTAAATCAAGCACTATATGGTTAAAATAGCTTATAAAATGACATACACATTAGAAATTTTCTGGAAATACCGTCGGAAATCCATTTCAATGATGATCCTGCCGTGTAGGTGTAACACGATTGGCTTATTCCCGCCTGATCCAGTGGCCCGTAAGGAAATCTCAGAAGCCACCATTTGGTTCCATGTGCCACTGTAAATGAATGTGGCGTTTGATTCCAAGTACATACTTCTCATTACACAAATACAACTATTTGAAACAAAAAACAACATATACCTCAAGAAAATGATGTCAATTATTGCATTTACAAGAAAAAGCTATTTAATTCACAAAAAAAGAAAACAAAAAAAGAGAAAATGATGGATCTCTTCCTGCTCTGGATTTGAAGATAATAAGAAATAATAAGAAATTGGATTTATGTATTCATAGATTATACTCATATAGATAATTACCTAAAAATAAAGTTTTTTTGCCGTTCTTCACATAAATTTGATGTCTTAATAGCTTGATTTATAAATTAATAAATAAACCCCTGTATAAGGAGGTCCGAAATGAATTAATGACTTAATGACTGCAGGAGGCATGTGCGGTACTTCGAAGCATTATGCACCCTGTACTCATTTGAAAATCATTCAATTCATAATCCGATATGACTTAATGTTGGGGGTTTTCCCTTATCCTGAAAGATGAAAGTCTGGTAACTCTAGGCTCTATGTAACGCTACTTATTTGAACATGATTCAATTCATCGTCTGATATGACAATGTTGGGGTTTTTCCCTTATCCTGAAAGATGAACGTCTGGCAACTCTATGCTCTATGTACCCCTACTTATTTGAACATGATTCAATTCATCGTCTGATATGACTTAATGTTGGGGTTTTTCCCTTATCCTGAAAGATGAATGTCTGCCAACTCTATGCTCTATGTATCCCTACTTATTAAACATCGTGCAATTATCGTCCGATATGACTTAACGTTGGAGAATTACTCTTATCCTAAAAGATGAATGTCTGGTTAAGTCTAGGCTCTTTCTATTGTGTACTTATTTGAATATTATTTATTCATCATCCGATATGACTTAACGTTGGAGATTTTCCTTTCTTCTGAAAGACGATTTTGGGTTAACTCAAACCTCTACGTACCATGAACATCATTTCATTCATCGTTCGATACGACTTAACTTTGGTGGTGTTCCCTTGTCCAAAAAGATGAATTTCTGGTAACTCACTGTACCTGTATTCTTTTGATCATCATTTAATTCGTGGTCGGACATTACTTAACGTTGGAGGTTTTCCCTCATCCTGAAATATGAATGTCTGGTAATTCTAAGATCTACCTACCCTCAACTTATTTCAACTTAATAATAATGATAATGTTCTGATGTTGATGCTGATAATAATAATAATAATAATAATAATAATAATAATAATAATAATAATAATAATAATAATAATAATAATAATAATAATAATAATAATAATAATAATAATAATAATAATAATAATAATAATAATAATAATAATAATAATAATAATAATAATAATAATAATAATAATAATGATGATGATGATAATAATAGTAGTAAATTTTTAGAAGTATGAAATAGGGTGATACTAATGGGATTTATAAGATATTTAAATAAGTGTCTTTGAGCGAGCAGTGACAGATGTGTAAGTGAAAATTAGCAATACATAAGTCGAAGGAAATGTCGTTTACAAAAGGTGCTCCTCTGACACAAAATAACATATCTGGAAATACTCATGTACTTTGTTACATATGTCACACAATACAAAACTCTTGTGGTTGTGGAAACACCTCCAAATGATTGATTTATAATTAATAGTTTGTAATGGTACCAAACGTTAAAAAATGAATGAATTAGAAAAATATATACGAAACATGAGTGGAAGTAGTCCCTACTTATAGAAACTAAAGAGTACATGTTTTCCCACAAACAATGATTTGTCCATTGAATGTTCTCTCAGTATACATTATAGTTGATGATTGCTGTCATTACACAAAACAGAATTAAATCTTATACATATCTAATTTACATAAATACAGTTTGATACAAAGGTTTATAAAGAATAATAAATCTTGTGCCCAGCTATAAGATTTTGCGCCTAGAGACATCTATGAGTAGCCAGACGTGATAATTTGACACTATAATTCTTGTCGAACTGTATGGATTTTGTATGCAATATAGCTACAGCTTACTAGCGCCTACATTTAGATATGTCTACATCCACAGCTTATACGTTCTTATAAATGTATGGAAAATACTGATAATAACTAAGACAAACGTCTATAGCAATTCCACGTTGCGCGTCATCTGTAACATGCTACGTGTACTTCCTGTTTACTGAAACTTCCACCGCATGTCGCTGTGGTCGCAGAAAAACGCGAGATATTTCAACTGCAGGTTTACGCAGTTTTTTCTTTGCGTTTTATTTTTGGTTTAAAATAGTGGAGTAGGCAATTGGCATAGAAACTTCCTCTATGCAGGAGCCGGCGGCAAGGCAAGACACAAAAGACTTAGCTGGTGATGAGAGCTATAATAATGTCAAATACAACTAAATACAATGTCAAAGTGTGATAGTAGTTTATTGAGTTGATATATGCTGTTATAGATCCAACAAAACGTTCAAGTCATTATTGTAGATTACATGAAAACTGAAAGGTTTATATTAATCTAGAAACTTCCTTTCCAATTTAAAAGGGATTTGAAAACTTCGTTTACCCTCTCTGTCATCCATTATACCCTCCATATCCCAGGAGGTTACATACTGATAAGTATAGAAGATGTTGAAGCTATAGAAATGCCTTCAGAAAGGAGGGAACAAACATTTACTAAAAATTATATAATCGAAAGACATTTTTATAATGAATAATTCTTGATAAAAATACTTAGAAATACAGATGTGTGTAACAGCAGTTGTTTTCTAACTTTGAATTTGTAATTTTGATAGTTTCAGTAAATAAGGTTAAACATTTTCTTTGTTTCTCAATTTTGTTAATATTGGTTAAGTGCCAGTTGTATTTAAATTTTTCTAATGCATTTTAAATTGTTTATAATTCAACATTTGATTAGGCAGTATTTAAGACATTAAACAGTCTAATAAAAATTGTTCTTTCAAATAGTATACTTAACACTCTCTTTTATGAAACTTGTCCTTCTTGTTTGAGTCATCAACGGAAACTAACAAACTACGGCTATTGGGAACCCTGCACTATGCTATCATGACTTCCAGGTGTCTTAGTGTTTTCTCACCTCACCCATTCCTCTAGGGTATAGACATAAAATGTCTTCTTTAGACACAATTCCTAAGCTCCCCTCCAAGCCTATTTTGTAGAGCAGTAATTTCGTGCATGTTCGCAAATATGTGTAACGAACAGTACTTTCTCTACATATTGTCGCGGCAACGGGCATAAATAGATAACAGACGGCGGATAGTGTTTCACGGTAATAAAGAGCTTGCATAAGCAGTTAACGGCAGCGCGGCTAGTGTACACAAAGAGCCGGCAAATGCAGATAAACATAGCGCTTGAGATAAGTGACTTGCCGGCCCAGATAGGGTATCAAGTAAGGAACGTTCTAGTGATATCTCTATTGACACAGAATAGTTGTTTTTCTTTTTGCTCGAGAAGTCTCTCGAATTTATGAATGAGATTGTGACACGCCAGCTGTGATGATGATGATGATGATAATGATGATGATGATGATAATGATGTATAAGGGCGTTCAACTACGGCGGTCATCAGCGCCCTTTAAAGAACTAGTCATGGCAAAAGCCAGATATAAAACTTTCCAAAAACTATACAAGTGTAACAAAACCTATTATAAATACACGTACATAAAAACATCAATCAAAACCTACTAAAAATTTCATTCACTAAATCCTAAACTCTAAACTAGACAAGAATCTAAAAACCTTCTCCACGGGTCTCCACGCACGGCCTACACGTAGGTGGGCCTGTTGACCGTCTCCCTCAACCACCAAGAGGAGCCCACACGAGGGAGACTGTTGGCCCGGGACCCCGGGTGCGCCAAACCCGTACCTACCGAAGTAGGCCCCTGGGGGGACCAACTGTGAGTTGTTGTAAAGACATGTAACTAGAGAGTTGTAAAACAAGATTTGTAACAGAAAACAGCTGTAAAGTGTTGATGTTGTAACGAGAGCTTAACGCTGTTTGTTATTGTCATCGACCTTAGTGTTGTTGATTGTGATATGTGATGTCATTCTGCTGCTACGCAGTGTGTTTCTACGCAAATAAAGAACATTTAGAATTTTGGCAAATTGGACTATTAATTCTACGGACCCACAGAGTCACAGTATATTAGTTTCGATGGCCTTTCACATATATCTTCCATAGCTTTTCTCTTCAGATCACAAATCACTTTCTATCTCTGAATTTTGCCACTGGGTGTTGCCACATGGTTATGATCCTCTTGAATATGCAGGGCACCTATTTCTTCAATGGAAAATGTTTTAATAAAACTTTTGCAACTTTTAACATTGCTATCCCGCTTTTTAAACACTTTTGGAATCCAAAAGTGTCACCGTTCCGAAGTAGAATTTTCCTTCCTGTCCTACTCACCGTAATTTCAGTCTCGTCGGAAAACATGTTAACAGTGAACTTATTTGCTGTACACTGAAATAAATCAAGGAAAATATTAGGCATACTCATTCCACGCACCTGCTAGCTAATTACACCGGTTTCGCGGGAGGCTTGGGGTTTGTTACCTGCTAAGCTTATCTGGGTACGGGAGGCTTCGGTCCTGTACCCCCCCACCCCTCCCCAATAATGCGGGCCGCAGACGAAACGGCCTGAGCCATCCCCCTCGGCATGTCGCATATTAGAGCTGTTACAATCGCGAATAAAATGCACATTGGGAATAGTTTTTTTTAACTGGTTTATTCTGAAAGACTTCTGTATAATTCGTAAACAATAAGGGATGGACACAAAATGTATATATCCCATTAAAATGTACAGTTTACTTCAAGTAGGAGTGTCAGTGGCATTTAGCATTATCGAGATAATCTTTGTTATTGGTTGGGATTTTCAAATGCTTTGTAATTTTGATACAACAAAATGGGTGGCGCACTGTTCCACGTTGACGCTACAGTGTGAAGCAAATAGTGTTTAGCGCAAGGTAAAGCAATGAGGTTTCTCTCAGGGTGTGCGTGAGTATGTATGAGAAGGATAGTTTTAATGATACTGGAATGCCCGTTTCAATCTGGTTTAATGACTTCTTCTTTTTATCATTACATCAAACTCGAAGTTGCCGACCAAGGGTTACCTATATATTACTATTTAGACACTGTATGTGGAAAGCTTATTACTCGATAAAACTTAATTCGTTCTTCACGTCTCTATGAAACGACAAACATCTTCTCTCATCACTTCTGGTCTGCCTTCGACCAAGGCAGAAGAAGAGGACTGCTCCAGTCAGCTTCACGCCGAGGACTGTGTCCTCACACTATACACGGCTGCGCATAGGTGTGTAACTTTCACTTCTGGAAGCCCTCTTTTGACACAAAGATTCCCTTTTTGACTACCTTTGTCCATTGTGATTATTAGTCTCGCTCATGCCATTATTAAGGGTCCGAAGAATATCCTCTTCAAACAAAGTCAAGTGCTACCCTTTAGAACTCTGCTATGAAGACTGTTTCTTACGTTTATTTTGTTAAAACAACTATTCAACCCGATGCACCTGCTGGCATGTTTTGTAACAAAGATACACAATTTCTCTGAAATCCATTACGATGGTTTACTTATTGCACCCCTTAATTTCGGTATCAATTTTCTCAACTGGAAAGAGAACATACGAGGGTGGGTCAAAAAGTAATGCCTCCTACTTAAATAAGTAAGTTATGTGAAAACTTTGAATTTGGCGCAATTGCTCAAACCTTCTTCTCCAATCCCCTGCAGTAGTAACTTCCTAAGTCAACAGGTGGCAGCACTGCATCCTCTTGCAAAATGGCTGACCTCGACATTCGTATTAGACACCGTTCTGCGATTGAATTTTTGACTGCGGAAGGTGAAACGCCGATTCGCATTCAAGAAGACTAAAACATGTGTATGGTGATGCAACGGTGGATGTCAGCACTGTTAGACGATGGGTTCGTCGCTGTAACGAAGCTGAAGGGCAAACACCATTGGCAGATGAAAAGCGAAGCGGCAGACCGGTGACTGCAGTGACTCCATGCAACATTCAGCGAGTCGATGACATCATTCGTGGTGACCGCCGGGTAACAAAAGGTGAATTGTGTCGCATTACCTCCCTCAGTAAAGGCAGTGTGATGGTAATTATTCAACAACTGGATTACTCTAAAGTTTGTTCACGTTGGGTGCCAAGAATGTTAACCGCCCGAAATAAAGAAACAAGGAAAACAATAGCCTCCGAACTCTTGCAGCGCTTCAATTTGGAGGGAGAATAGTTTCTGGATAAAATTGTTACTGGAGACGAAACGTGAGTTAATTTTTTTTTAACCTGAATCAAAGAGGCAGTCAATGGAATGTCATCACACAACGTCACCGAGGGAAAAAGTGCAAGACACAGCGGTCGGCACGGAAAGTTATGGTGACAGTGTTTTGGGATGCAGAGGGTGTGCTTATGATTGATTTTTTGAAGCAGGGATGTACAATAAATTCTGTCCAATACGTCAGAACTCTAAAAAAGCTGAAAGCACGTTTTCGCCGAGTTCGCCCAACAAAAGCTATGACGGATGTTCTTCTTTTTCATGACAATGAAAGACCACACACCAGCCATTACACCACTGCATAAATTGAGAAATTGGGATGGAAAGTCTTACCTCACCCCCCATACAGCCCTGACCTGGCACCATCAGACTTCCATCTGTTCGGGCCACTAAAGGAAGCTCATCGTGGGATTCATTTTGAAGATGAGGAGGCTGTGAAAACGTCCGTGCGTCAATGGCTTAGGAAGCAAGACCGTGTGTTTACCACACTGGAATATATACCTTAGTTAAAAGGTGGACCAAAACTGTAGAAAAGGACGGAGATTATACTGAATAGTGACAAATAAATCGTCAATGTTGTAGTTTTCAAGCTGTGTAAATTGGATTCAATTTTCTTGGCAATTAAAAGAGAAAAAAATAGGAGGCATTACTTTTTCACCCACCCTCGTAAATTCGAAACCATATTCTTCTCATATGTACAACGAAATGTAAAAACGAGTAATAACGGTTTATTTCTGCGTATTTAGATGAAGTATATAGAAGAATTATATTTTTAGAAATAGTTTATAGATGGGTGGGGGGAGAAAATCACTGGGGAGATTTTTTTTTTTTTTTTTTTTTTTGGCTGGATCAGTGCATTCTCCATCGCATACTACTTAACTCCGAAAGCGTTCTGTCCCTGCAGAAACTGCAGCTATTTCTGTGCAGAAATGCACTGTGTTTAAAACGAAGCCATGTAACAGATGAGTGAAGTCGTATGACTGTCAAACACAAGATGTATTTATGTGTTTTGTTGATGTAGTATTTAATGTTGACTGAATGGCATGGCATGCACTCAACTGTTGCCTCACACGCTGCCCGAGAGGTGCTATGAACTTCATTAGCTCTAAAACAAACATGCTTATATTTTTACGCTTGTGCCAGTTGGCCACAGTTCCAGTTTCCGTGCAGCCACAAAGTAACATTTAGTCGATAGAGAGCGCAGCTGACGAATCTAGGTGCATAGACAATGGAGAACGAACGTCCTGGTCGATAGTCCAATAGACAGACACACACAGAGAGAGAGAGAGAGAGAGAGAGAGAGAGAGAGAGAGAGAGAGAGAGAGAGAGAGAGAGAGAGAGAGAGAGAGAGAGAGAGAGAGAGAGAGAGAGAGAGGCCCGTAGGACTTGTGAATGCTGAGAGACATGAAAGAGCATATTTGTGTCACAGAACTCATCACTGCATCCTCACAAACAGATGAAAACTGCCAGAAAGCAAAAGGCAAAACTGAAAGGAACCAACATCCACTTCAGCAGTAACATGCCATTCCCTCCTACTACCTATATAATATCAATATTGTATTATTATTATTATTATTATTATTATTATTATTATTATTATTATTATTATTATTATTATTATTATTATTATTATTATTATTATTATTATTATTATTATTATTATTATTATTATTATTATTATTATTATTATTATTATTATTATTATTATTATTATTATTATTATTATTATTATTATTATTATTATTATTATTATTATTATTATTATTATTATTATTATTATTATTATTATTATTATTATTATTATTATTATTATTATTATTATTATTATTATTATTATTATTATTATTATTATTATTATTATTATTATTATTATTATTATTATTATTATTATTATTATTATTATTATTATTATTATTATTATTATTATTATTATTATTATTATTATTATTATTATTATTATTATTATTATTATTATTATTATTATTATTATTATTATTATTATTATTATTATTATTATTATTATTATTATTATTATTATTATTATTATTATTATTATTATTATTATTATTATTATTATTATTATTATTATTATTATTATTATTATTATTATTATTATTATTATTATTATTATTATTATTATTATTATTATTATTATTATTATTATTATTATTATTATTATTATTATTATTATTATTATTATTATTATTATTATTATTATTATTATTATTATTATTATTATTATTATTATTATTATTATTATTATTATTATTATTATTATTATTATTATTATTATTATTATTATTATTATTATTATTATTATTATTATTATTATTATTATTATTATTATTATTATTATTATTATTATTATTATTATTATTATTATTATTATTATTATTATTATTATTATTATTATTATTATTATTATTATTATTATTATTATTATTATTATTATTATTATTATTATTATTATTATTATTATTATTATTATTATTATTATTATTATTATTATTATTATTATTATTATTATTATTATTATTATTATTATTATTATTATTATTATTATTATTATTATTATTATTATTATTATTATTATTATTATTATTATTATTATTATTATTATTATTATTATTATTATTATTATTATTATTATTATTATTATTATTATTATTATTATTATTATTATTATTATTATTATTATTATTATTATTATTATTATTATTATTATTATTATTATTATTATTATTATTATTATTATTATTATTATTATTATTATTATTATTATTATTATTATTATTATTATTATTATTATTATTATTATTATTATTATTATTATTATTATTATTATTATTATTATTATTATTATTATTATTATTATTATTATTATTATTATTATTATTATTATTATTATTATTATTATTATTATTATTATTATTATTATTATTATTATTATTATTATTATTATTATTATTATTATTATTATTATTATTATTATTATTATTATTATTATTATTATTATTATTATTATTATTATTATTATTATTATTATTATTATTATTATTATTATTATTATTATTATTATTATTATTATTATTATTATTATTATTATTATTATTATTATTATTATTATTATTATTATTATTATTATTATTATTATTATTATTATTATTATTATTATTATTATTATTATTATTATTATTATTATTATTATTATTATTATTATTATTATTATTATTATTATTATTATTATTATTATTATTATTATTATTATTATTATTATTATTATTACACTCCTGGAAATTGAAATAAGAACACCGTGAATTCATTGTCCCAGGAAGGGGAAACTTTATTGACACATTCCTGGGGTCAGATACATCAACTGACAGAACCATAGGCACATAGACACAGGCAACAGAGCATGCACAATGTCAGCACTAGTACCGTGTATATCCACATTTCGCAGCAATGCAGGTTGCTATTCTCCCATGGAGACGATCGTAGAGATGCTGGATGTAGTCCTGTGGAACGGCTTGACATGCCATTTCCAGCTGGCGCCTCAGTTGGACCAGCGTTCGTGCTGGACGTGCAGACCACGTGAGACGACCTTTCATCCAGTCCCAAACATGCTCAATGGGGGACAGATCCGGAGATCTTGCTGGCCAGGGTAGTTGACTTACACCTTCTAGAGCACGTTGGGTGGCACGGGATACATGCGGACGTGCATTGTCCTGTTGGAACAGCAAGTTCTCTTGCCGGTCTAGGAATGGTAGAACGATGGGTTCGATGACGGTTTGGATGTACCGTGCACTATACAGTGTCCCCTCGACGATCACCAGAGGTGTACGGTCAGTGTAGGAGATCGCTCCCCACACCATGATGCCGGGTGTTGGCCCTGTGTGCCTCGGTCGTATACAGTCCTGATTGTGGCTCTCACCTGCACGGCGCCAAACACGCATACGACCATCATTGGCACCAAGGCAGAAGCGACTCTCATCGCTGGAAACGACACGTCTCCATTCGTCCCTCCATTCACGCCTGTCGCGACACCACTGGAGGCGGGCTGCACGATGTTGGGGCGTGAGCGGAAGATGGCCTAACGGTGCGCGGGACCGTAGCCCAGCTTCATGAAGATGGTTGCGAATGGTCCTCGCCGATACCCCAGGAGCAACAGTGTCCTTAATTTGCTGGGAAGTGGCGGTGCGGTCCCCTACGGCATTGCGTAGGATCCGACGGTCTTGGCGTGCATCCTTGCGTCGCTGCGGTCCGGTCCCCGGTCGACGGGCACGTGCACCTTCCGCCGACCACTGGCGACAACATCGATATACTGTGGAAACCTCACGCCCCACGGGTTGAGCATTTCGGCGGTACGTCCACCCGGTCTCCCGCATGCCTACTATACGCCCTCGCTAAAAGTCCGTCAACTGCACATACGGTTCACGTCCACGCTGTCGCGGCATGCCACCAGTGTTAAAGACTGCAATGGAGCTCCGTATGCCACGGCAAACTGGCTGACACTGACGGTGGTGGTGCCCAAACGCTGCGCAGCTAGCGCCATTCGACGGCCAACACCGCGGTTCCTGGTGTGTCCGCTATTCCGTGCGTGTGATCATTGCTTGTATAGCTCTCTCGCAGTGTCCAGAGCAAGTATGGCGGGTCTGACACACCGGCGTCAATGTGTTCTTATTTCCATTTCCAGGAGTGTATTATTATTATTATTATTATTATTATTATTATTATTATTATTATTATTATTATTATTATTATTATTATTATTATTATTATTATTATTATTATTATTATTATTATTATTATTATTATTATTATTATTATTATTATTATTATTATTATTATTATTATTATTATTATTATTATTATTATTATTATTATTATTATTATTATTATTATTATTATTATTATTATTATTATTATTATTATTATTATTATTATTATTATTATTATTATTATTATTATTATTATTATTATTATTATTATTATTATTATTATTATTATTATTATTATTACTACTACTACTACTACTTTTAGTACTCTACTACTAGTCTGCTACTACTGCATGTCACTGCAATCCCACTTCTGCCACCACAGGCATTATGGGTTTTTTAATTTACGTCCTCGAATGTTAAGTCATATCAGATGGTGAATGAAAATAGCTGAAATGATACTGAAAATCAGCATAGGGTCCATATAGCTTAGATTTATCGGACATTTATCTTTCAAGATAAGGGAATGCCCCGGGTGGGGAGAATCATTTCCAGACAACCGCGATTAAAACTCCGGACCTCTTGAATGTGAAGCAGGCATGCTACCACCACGCTTAAGAGGTGACCGCCTGTGTAGCGTAGTTGGTCCCGAGTTCGAATCTCGGTGAGAATGAGTTATCTGTATTACTTTATTCCCGAGGGTTTCCTTTGCGCTGAAAGAACTATACCTGATAACTAAGTTTTATGGACCCTGTGCTCAGTTGAGTGTAATTTCGCGTATTTGAATTCATCTTCCGGTATGACGTAACTTGGGAAGACGTTAATTACAAAGAAGAAGCTTCAGAGGCGGGGGGTGTCATGAGTGGGTGCAGTACTAGAAGACACACACACACACACACACACACACACACACACACACACACACACACACACAAACACACACTCTCTCTCTCTCTCTCTCTCTCACACATATACACGAGGTACGTCCAGAAAGTAAGAACTGTTTGGTAATAAAATTAAATTGTGTACAGACACAGAAAAATTATTTATTGCACAAAATTCTACAACTCTTAAACTACTTTTCCACATAACTGCCAAAATTTTACAGGCATTTCTCATAGGGAGGCACAAGTTTTTGTAAACCTTCTTCATAGAAGTTTGCCGCCTGTGTCTTCAACCAGTTGAAAACATTTTCTTTCAGCTCTTCGTCATTGTTGAAGTGTTGACCGCCAAGGAAAGATTTGAGATGCAAAAACAGATGAAAGTCGCTAGAAGCGAAGTCAGGGCTGTACGCGGTGTGGTCAAACACGTCCCAGCCAAATCCCTGTAGGACGTTTTTCGTCGCATTTGCAATGTGTGGTCGTGCGTTGTCGTGAAGAAACACAACACCTTTTGATAGCCGATAAATTTCACTTTCCCAGCATTCAGAAATCGAATCACAGATCTGATTTCCCAAGCGGCGGGATTTTCAATCAACACCGACATTGTAAACAAGCACAACAAAGCGTACGTGGTTGACAGCGATCTAACAATGACGCACGTTTGTTTTCATTGATACAGAGCGTCTACCGCGCATGTGCGGAGCGGAACTGTAATCGCAACGCCGCAGCGAAGATAAATTGAAATAGAACTTACTTTCTGGACGCCCCTTGTATAATGAGCTCGTCAATTGGTTCCTCAGGGACCTAACAAGGATCAGGCATCCTGGATAGGTCGTCGAGCGGGAGAAAATATATTTGTCTGTAGCGGGAATCGAAGCTGTGTCTCCTGCTTGGTAAGTAGCAACACCACAATCGCTTAAAGAGACGACCAACTGTGCTACTGCTTTCTTCCCGACCCTGTCATATCATAGTTTATGCAGCAGAACCAAGAGATCGATCAAGCTGGCTGGCTGAATTATACATTTGAAATTAAGTAACGTCGCCATGAAATCATCACTTTTTTTTCCTTCTACTTTTTGTTTGCTTTTCCTCGTTTCAGTTTTTGTGATTTACCCTACACACATACAACCTGTCAGTAGAATGACTGTAAAGGGCTGAGAGTGGCAGGCAGCTTGCACAAAAACAAAGAGATAAGCGCTATTACGTCACCATTCCCATTCCTGCACCGTTCAGAACAATTGAATGCAGCAGTTGAGACTCTTATGGCCGATTTAACCAACATGTTAAAATCGGCATTACGAATGTAACGTAACAATTGTCACGGCGTTAACAAAACTGTTAAAATTCTTGCATGTTCTTCACGAACTTGTTTTCTGAAAATGTTAACATATACGTATTAACGCTGAGAGACTTGTAAATATTACAGATATAGAAGGCTGTGGATGAACGTACTGCAATGCGCTTTTGTTTTTATTTTCGTTTACAAACAGCTGAAAAAACGGCGGGTGAACAAAATCAGAAGAGAAGCCGTGGGATAAATTTCTCATTAATCGAGAAACAATGTTAGGATATTGTGGAAAATAAGAGGGCAGATGCGGTAAATGTGAAAGAAAAAGATGTGTGGAAGCAATTGGAAATGAGTTTAATTCGAATGCAAATCTCACAACCAGAACTACTGTTCGCCCAGGACAAGAAGGCAAGCTAGCGTAATGTGGAACATATTCACTTTTGCTGTCCGCACGGTGTATATGCTCCCCTTCCAAATATGACAAGGATGGAAGGTTCGTCTAAAATACACAAGTGTTGTCACATAACTCACCCATATATAATACTGCATGCCCACGACAAGAAGGCTAGAGGGGGCTGAAGGGCAGAGGAGCTTGAACTGTTTATCTGCTCCGGTACCGGATCTGTTTACTAGGAAATGAGTGAATGAGAGTGCATATGAGACAGGGAGGTGGACAGTGTATTATCCACAGAACTCAGTGATTTATAAAATCGCAAAGTTATTAATACTTGAAGCAAAAGCGAGATCGGCATTATCCTATTCGATGCATGTTCGAACCTGGCCCTTCCTTAAGCATGTTGTTAGCGATGGTTTCATAGGTTAATGTCACTACAATAAATAATTAATAAATAACTGCCAGGAATGATAATGAGAAAATTAGATTAGACAATGCATTCATAAAAATTCTCGCTGCCTAAAAGAAACCATAAGAGCCACATAAGCGACGAAAAATCATACACTATAAAAATACACTAATGAGAACATTTCTACAAATGTTTATCTCAATTAACATGAAATAAATACAGGCGTAAACGTTTTTAAGAATATTGTGACTTTGTGGGTTCGTGAAATGAAAAGTCCAATTTCACCACTCAGAAGTGTTCTTTATTTCCACCGACTTACAGTTAAACACTTGTCAATTACACAAAATTACGTAATGCACACAATTACGATTCACCAGTTCGTCCGTAATCGTTCCGATGCACGTACACGGCGCTACTTCACTAGCACGTCAAACACTAACTGACTCACTCCTAATTGAAGTCCCTTTTATAGGAATATCCTGCTATTCTAGAAGTCTCTGGTTTTCCGCAAATTACCCGAACGTTCCAGAGGAGAGGAGAAGGGGAGAGAAACTTCGAGGGACAACTGACATTTCCCTCAGTTAGTGACAGAGACCGATGAGTGGGCGTGGCCCAGTGCCTAGGGTCCCTCCCAACTGTCGCCTGTCCGTCCCTTCCCTAATTGGGTGACACTGCTCCCTCCTCAAAGCTGGTCGTCCCGAACAGCACCATCGTAGCGTGCAAGACGATCCAGGTGTACCACCAACATCTTTCCTCGGGGAACCTTCTGGATGCGGTAGACCACGTCGTTGATCCTCTTCACAACCCGGTACGGTCCTTGCCATGGCTGCTGGAGCTTCGGGCAGCGTCCCTTGGTCCGGGTAGGACGGTACAACCAGACCAGGTCACCTTGCTGGAACCCTTGGCTGTTGGCTTGCCTGTCATACCTGGTCTTCATGCGGTCGCTCGCCTTCTGGATGTTCTGGCGAGCCATCTCGTGCATGTTGTGGAGATGGTCCACCAAGTTCTCCACATACTCGGTCGCTGGCTGTTTCGCTTCCGGAGGGCTTCCAAAAGCCTGGTCACAAGGGAGGCGTAACTCTCGGCCGAACATTAAGCTGGCTGGCGTCATCCCAGTTGTGTCGTGTGTAGACGAGCGATAGGCCAGCAAGAACAGTGGCACCTTGACCCCAGTCTCGCTGATGGCTGGCCACGACTTTCCTCAGGTGTTCCTCTAAGGTCTTGATGTACCTTTCGACCATGCCGTCCGATTGGGGATGTAGAGGCGTAGTGCGAGTCTTGTTCACCCCAAGCCTTTGTAATGCCTCCTTCATTAGGTTGGACTCAAAGTTGGTACCCTGGTCACTGTGTAGCTCTAACGGCACCCCAAATCGACAGAACACTTGCTCCACGAGGCAGTCTGTGATTGTCTTTGCCTCTTGGTTTGGGATGGCATACACCTCCGGCCACTCGGTGAAGTAGTCCACGACCACCATTAGGTACTTGTTGCCTCGGTCGGAAACTGGGAACGGTCCAGCAATGTCAACGGCGAGCCGTTCGAATGGCGCTCCGACGTTGTACTGCTGCATGCGACCCCGGCTCCTAGTCTGGGGGCCGCGACTCGCCGCGCACACGTGGCACTGACGGCACCATCTCTCAGCATCTGCTCGGAGCCTCAGCCAGTAGTAGCGCTGCCGTAGTTTGTCAATCGTTCGGTTCGCTCCCAGGTGTCCTCCCGAAGTACCGGCGTGTACTTCCTCCAGGACTTCCGGGACCTTACTCCGGGGAAGTACCAACTGCTCTCTCTGCGTCTTCCCATCGGGTGATTCCCATACCCGGAACAGCACGCCCTCTCTGATCTTCAACGAGTCCTATTGGGCCCAGTACGACTTGTAGGTGGCGCTCCTTGGTGCGATATCCTCCCAGGTTGGTCTTGTCCCTGCCTCCACTTCCCTCAAGAGTGGCCCCAAGTCTGCGTCCGCCAGCTGCTCCCTCCTCAGGCCTGCGCTATCCCAACCGTCCGCAGGCACTGCCACAACTACTCGGACTGCTGCGGCACGCTCCTTCTCTTCCACTCTTGTGCACTGGCCGCACTCTTCTGGACAGGGTCTTCGGGACATGGCGTCTGCGTTACCGTGGCTCTTCCCTCGACGATGTTCCGAGGTGAAGTCGTACTCCTGCAGCCTCTGGACCCAACGTGCTGTCTGGCCTTCCAGGTTCTTAAAGCTCAATAGCCAGGTTAGGGCGGAATGGTCAGTCCTCAGGTGGAATGGCTGACCGTACAGGTACTTGTGGAAGTGCTCCAAGGTCTTTACTGCCGCCAATAATTCTCGTCGGGTGACGCAGTAGTCCTTCTCTGCCTTGGATAGCGTCTTGCTGTAGTAGGCTATCACCCGCTCATGGCCGTCCTGGATCTGCGATAGGACACCTCCAATGCAATGGTCGCTAGCGTCGGTGTCCACAATGAAGGCGCCACCCGGTTGTGGGAAACCCAAAATTGGAGCACTGCACAGGGTCTCCTTTAGGTGCTGGAAAGCGTTTTCGGCGTCCTCTGCCCACACATAAGGCCGGTGTTCCTCTGTCAGGCGGATGAGTGGTTTTGCGATGTTGGAGAACCCCTTTATGAAGCGGCGGTAATAACTGCACAGCCCCAGGAAACTGCGCAACTCTTTCCTATCCTTTGGGCGAGGCCAATCTCTCACAGCCTGTGTCTTCTCCGGGTCTGTGGCCACTCCGGTTGCTGAGACTATGTGGCCTAAGTAGTTCACTTTCTTGCGGAAGAGCTGGCACTTCTTCGCGTTCAGCTTCAAGTTGGTCGCCTGCAGTCTCTGTAGCACCTTACTCAGATTCTCGAGGTGATCTTCAAAAGTCTTCCCGACGATGATGATGTCGTCCAGGTATAGCAGGCAGGCATCGTAAGTCAGCCCTCTCATCACTGACTCCATGAGGCGTTGGAAGGTAGCTGGTGCGTTGCAGAGGCCAAAGGGCATAACCGTGAACTGCCAAAGACCTTGGCCCGTCGAGAATGCGGTCTTCTCCTTGTCTCTCGGGTCTAGAGCTACCTGCCAGTAGCCCGACTTCAGGTCCAGGGTCGAGAACCACTGTGCACCAGCTAGCGTGTCCAGGGTGTCGTCAATTCGGGGTAAGGGAAAGCAGTCCTTCCGGGTGACAGCGTTCAGCTTTCTGTAGTCTACGCAGAAGCGCAGCTCGCCGTTCTTCTTCGTCACCAAGACTACAGGGGAACACCAAGGGCTGTCGGACTCTTCAATCACTCCCCTGGATCTCATGTCCTCCAGCATGTCTCGTACCGCCCCTTGCTTCGCCAGCGGAACGCGTCTATGTGGTTGCCGAATAGGCCGGGCGTCTCCGGTGTCGATGCGGTGAAGCACTTTGTCCGTGCGGCCGTAGTCACTATCGCCTTGGCTGAAGACGCACTCGTATCGCCCCAGTAGTTGTCGAACCTGCTCCAGCTGTTCTGCGGTCAGGTGGTCGGCCGCCCTCTCCAGTAAGCCTTCTAGCCGGGGCCCCAGGTGTTGCTTCGGCGCCGGCTCCTGTGTCTTGTCGATTGCTGTTACGCTCACTACGGGCTCGCACGTTCCCAACTCCGTCCCGGCCTGGACGTCGTGATCGGTGTCCGTTGGATTTAGCAGTCTCACTGGCACCTCCTCTCGGCACGGCAGCAATGCCCTGGCTACACACAGTCCGTGTACAGGCGTCTTCTGGTCCAGCATCATGTTCCTGGTTCTCTGGCCCTCAAGTCGCGCCGTCACCACCACCTCGCTCCTCGCGGGAACAACCACGTCTTCGTCCAAGACGACCCTGCACATTCCAAGGCGCTCTTCGGGTTGACGGAGTATAACCTCTTCTCCGTTAAGCCGCAGGATCTTCTTGCCGACGTCGACCGTCGCCTCATGGCTCCTGAGGGCATCCAGTCCCAGGATCACCTCCTCAGCCACCTTCGCGACGAACACCCACAGACGCACGGCACTCCGTCCCAAGTTCAGCTCCAGCAGGGCCTCCTTTTCCACAGGCAAGTTTCGCCCGATGCCGTGACAAGCTGGTATGGCCGGCTTGGCTTCCTTGTCGGCAAACCCTTCGCCACGTCAGGTCTGATGATGGTCACGGCCGCCCCGGTGTCCACCACCACGCGGCACGGCTTTCCTCTTATCCAACCGTCCGCGATGAGGCTGTCATCCATACGCCGGCTGACGGCGCGCAGTGTCACTCGAGGGGATGGTGGTGATGGCGCCGACGTGCCCCTCTCCACGACGGCCCTTACTCGTTTTCCGGCTGCTCTTCCTGGTGTGGGCAGTCTCTCTGCAGGTGTCCGGGCTGTCCACACCCCCAACACAGGCCACTAGGTGTTCGCCGGCGTCCCTCAGCTGGTCTTCTGTCTCCGGCGTAGCGGACTCTCCTCGTTCTCGACGTCGGGATGGATGTTATTTTGGCCGCCTCCATCCTTAATGCCGCTGTCAGCGCCTCTTGGATGGTTTTATATTCCCCGAGCATTAGGCGCTGACGAATCTCCGTGTCCCGTACCCCGTCGACAAAGTTGTAGGCGGCTTCCCGGGATACGAACTCCAGTGGCAGGTCAACCAAGGCCTTGCTAGCCAGCTGCTCGATCGCAATGGCGAACTCCTGCAGCGTCTCCCCCGGCTGCTGTGACCTTGCCTTTAGCTGGCTGCGGTATGCTGCGGCTAAGCGGTGGTTCCCGAAGCGATTCTCCAGGGCTTCCCAGATGTCCTTGGGCGCCGCCGACGTCTGCACCGCGTTTAGGACTTCCGCGGCTCTTCCCTGGAGGCTGGCTATTAACTGTGTGGCCTCCTCCTCCAGTGACCATCCGTTGTGCCTGGCCACTGTGTCGAACTGGCGGCGGAAGACCTCAAACGTTGACGCGCCGTCATACTTGGGAGGTTTGACGCGCGCAGATGTTGTGTCGCGTCCCGGCGCGTCGACCTTCAAATCCTTCAGCTTCCTGCCGACGACGTCCTCCACCATGGCGTTCAGGGACTTCGCGCTGCAGTCGGCTTTCCCTTCCAGGTCGTTAACGCGGCTCGCCAGGTCTTCGACGCGCTCGTCCACTTGGCCCATCCGCTTGCCCAGCTCCGTCACGTCATCCCTCACGCCGGCCAACTGTTCTTGAAATTTGGCGGCGAGAGCCTCGTTCGCCACCTTCATTTCCGTGGTCAGTTCGGCCATCTTTGAGGTCATTGTCGTGGCCAAGTTGTTGTTAGCCGTTTCCGTCTTCGCTGTTAATTCGGCCTTCATTTCTTCCATCTTCCCGGTGATGTTGTCGTTGGCCGTCTTCATTTGTTTCAACTCGGCGGTGATGTTGTCGTTGGCCGTCTTCATTTGTTTCAACTCGGCGGTGAGGTTGTTATTTGTAGTCTCCAGCTTCGCGGCCAGGCTGTCATTTGCCGCTTCCGTCTTCTCTGTTAACTCGTTCATCTTCGCCAAAAGCATTTCCAATGCGGATTCCATGGCTGTAATGTTCGGTGATGTTATCTTCCCGCTTCCTGACACCAGTGTGACTTTTGTTATCCCACTTCTTGACACCAGTGTGACTTTGTGGGTTCGTGGAATAAAAAGTCCAATTTCACCACTCAGAAGTGTTCTTTATTTCCACCGACTTACAGTTAAACACTTGTCAATTACACAAAATTACGTAATGCACACAATTACGATTCACCAGTTCGTCCGTAATCGTTCCGATGCACGTACACGGCGCTACTTCACTAGCACGTCAAACACTAACTGACTCACTCCTAATTGAAGTCCCTTTTATAGGAATATCCTGCTATTCTAGAAGTCTCTGGTTTTCCGCAAATTACCCGAACGTTCCAGAGGAGAGGAGAAGGGGAGAGAAACTTCGAGGGACAACTGACATTTCCCTCAGTTAGTGACAGAGACCGATGAGTGGGCGTGGCCCAGTGCCTAGGGTCCCTCCCAACTGTCGCCTGTCCGTCCCTTCCCTAATTGGGTGACAATATTTTATACAAGATTGAATAGAGAACGTCATGTGATTGCACAAATCAATATTTTGTTTATAACTTTTGGTTGTGTTTTAGCTATTTTATTCTTTCCTGTTTAAGTTTTCCTACATTCCAACCCAGCTCCCGAATGCAGAGCCTAAATCGTCACAAGGAACCAACTCAATCAGTGGGCTGCTTCACCAAATTTTTATTCAAATCTGGTTTTATTTATTTTTTATTCAAACTTGCGTTATTTCAAGCACAAACATAGGTCAACCCTTGGCAATTACTAAGAATTAGAATCGTGTGCTTATGGTTTTCTTTAATTTACGTCGTCCAAGTTTAAGTCATATCGGACGATGAATGAAATGGGTGAGATGATGCTCAAATGAGTCCAGGTTTCATGAGCCTTAGAGTTACCCGTCATTCGTCTTTCAGGATAAGGGGAATCCCCGGGTAAAAAAAATTAGGTAACTCACCCCGACCGTGCCCGCCTCGGTAGCGTGAATGGTAGCGTGTCTGCCACACGTTTGGGAGGTCCCGAGTTCGAATTTTGTTCAGGGTGAGTTACCTGGATAAGGTTTTTTCGGGGTTTTCCCTTATTCTGAAAGACAAATGTCGGATAACTCTAAGCTCCATGGACCCCGGATTCACTTGAGGATCATTTCACCCAATTCATTCATCGTCCAATATGACTTAACGTTGTAGGACGTAAATTAAAAAAAAGCAACAAACAAACAAACTCACCCTGATCGAGATTGAAACTCGCGATCCTTACAACGCGAGGCAGGCACGCTTTATGGTGATTTGTCAGTTTACAATAGCTATTCATTGAGGCATTGTGAAACTACTTGGCCCTCGTAGCGTTCACCCGCGGGTCGCGGGTTCGAATTCCGCCTTGGAATGGGTATAGTATATATGTGTAAAAACACGGAAAACAAACGGAAACAATAAAGAACGGTATAAAAAGGAAAAGAATATACATCTTCTTCTTTTTGTTACTCCTTTGTGCTGTTAAGCGTGGAGAACAAGCCTCTTCTACCCATTTCCTCCACTTTTCTCGGTTCATTATCATTCTCTTCATTTCTGTCATGGTTTTCCCTTTATGCTTCCCCAACTTCTCAGTGTATTCCTGCGTGGCCTTCCCCTAATTCTTTTACCTTCTGTCTTGCTTCTACATATTGGTTGGGTTTGTTTCTTCTGACATGCGGAGTACATATCCATACCATTTAAGTTGTCTTTTTCTCAATACTTCTTTAACGGAGTGTGTACCCAACTCTTCCCTTATTGTTACATTTCTAATCATATCTCTTCTTGTCTTCCCCACAGCTCGTCTTATATATCTCATTTCCATAGCTGTTATTTGGCTTTCTTGTTTGTGTAGGAGAGTCCAGCTCTCTGCTCCATATAATAGAATTGGTAGTATTATTGTTTTAAATATTGTATCTTTTGTTATTTCCTTTTTTCCCACAATAGTATTATTAATCTGATAGTAGACCGAATTGTTCTCTTTAAAACTTCCTGTTCTATTTTTACATCCTTATTTATAATTATACCCAGGTATTCATAATTGTCTACCTGTTCTAAGATTTCACCATTACATTTAATTTTAACTTCTTCTTCTTTCCTTTCTATATACATGGTTTTACTTTTGGGTATGTTTAATTCTAAACCTTTTCTAGTTAATTCTTCTTTCATTCATTTAGCGCTAATTGTAAATTATTATTACTATTTGCTATTAATATGATGTCATCAGCATATATCAACGATTGTTCCCCAACTGGTCTTAAACTTCTATATCCCATCATAGTTCTTGCTGTTCTTCTTTTGCAAATTTTCCATATTTCATCCATCACAATAATAAATAATAGTGGGCTGAGACCATCTCCTTGTTTAACTCCTCTATTCATCAGAAATGGTTCTGATTCTTGTCCATCTAATCGTATTATCCCTTTTGGTTCTTGGTAAACTGAGTATTGCTTCAATAAAACTCGTAGGTACTTTTTTGTTCTTTAGAGCTCTCCAAATTTCTTCCCTAGGTATTGAATCAAATGCTGCTTTCAAATCTAAGAATCTTAAATAAATACCCTGAAACGAATATATATATATAAATTGTCACCCAATTATCGGGAAGCACAACAAACGACAGCTGAGTAACGGACCAGAGGCCGCGCCACACCTACTCATTTGTCTCCTGTCACTAACTGAAGGGATGATTAGGAGATGGATTGCGGGCCACTGTACCGTCTCTTTACCCTCGCCCTAGGTTCTCGAACGTGCGGGTTGTTTGGCTGGTCTTATATAAGCGACGCGCCGGGCCGGAGGGAGTCAGTTCTTCGCGAGCTGTGAGGAGCGCCCAGTGAGGGGACGGACTGCGTACGTGCGTCGGAGGAGTTTACGTAATTACGAGTGCAAGTGGAACTGTAACGGACGAACTGGTGAATCGTAATTGTGTGCATTACGTAATTCTGTGTAATTGGCAAGTGTTCAACTGTAAGTCGGTGGAAATAAAGAACATTTTTGAGCGGTGCAATTGGACTTTTCATTTCACGAACCTACAAAGTCACAATATATATAGGTATATATTGTTTAAAAAAAACGTAAAGAGTGAACGTAACAAAAGCTTGTTTCGAGGAATGGAGCATTTAGCCTTGATTTTTCATTTGGGCGAATTGAAAAAAAAAAAAAAGAAAAAAAAAACGTAAACTAATGATTCGCCTATTCGATAGAAATGCTATTATTAAGCATTCAAAAAACTTAGTCGTGTAATAACTTTTGTGTTCACGTTGTCAGTATTTACGTGGATAGCACATGTCTCTTGAAAGAACTATGAAAATTCAACAATTTTGTTCCCCAACAAAAATATTTTCAATCATGTTAAAATAATGAGAAAATTTTTCTGACTTATTCATAGTCAACGATATCGCCATCATTGTTATTGTTTACTTGTTCCTCCTAGTGAGTTTTGTGAGTTTGTTTGTTGATGATGTGAATAAAATAAAATGATAAAGGAATATAAGGGACTAACTCACATTTGTCCTCTTTAAAGGAGCCACAGCGATTTGGCAGTCGTGCAATCCTACAGATTGTCATGAAACGTTTCACACACACACACACACACACACACACACACACACACACACACACACACACACACACACACACACACACACACACACACACACACACACACACCCCACACACACACACACACACACACACACACACACACACACACACACACACACACACACACACACACACACAAAAGACTCAAGTTTTGCTTTCGCCTTTTATTTTCCCAGTTTTCATTCACCTATATTGGAACGATTTGAGGAAGGGGTTTCCCAATGTAAACTACATAACATATAGTCAAAGGTTCTTTGAAATGAATTTACACAGTATATTGAAACTGCATTCCTCTGCATTTTGCTGGCAGGATGTCAAAACCTTTAACCTTCAGCCTCGATTCGAATATGTTCTGCTGTGAATCACGTTGATCAAATTATGACATATTCCAACAAATATCCAAAGCTTTGAAGTCGATTTTAATACCTCTGCATGTTTAGACAATCTAAAATAAAAACCTTTTTTGGAATAATCTGCAACAGAAAACAGTCACACACAAAGTGTTTAGATATTAATATTTGAAATATACTGTGCCATAGTTTGCCCTATCAGTAATACGAGCTACGTCCAGAAACTAAGTTATGTTTGGTAATAAAATTAAATTGTGTACAGATACAGAAAAATTATTTATTGCACAAAATTCTACAACTCTTAAGCTACTTTTCCACATAACTGCCGAAATTTTGCAGGTATTTGTCATAGCGAGGTACAAGTTTTTGTATACCTTCTTCATAGAAGTTTGCCGCCTGTGTCTTCAACCAGTTGGAAACATTTTCTTTCAGCTCTTCGTCATTGTTGAAGTGTTGACCACCAAGAAAAGATTTGAGATGCAAAAACAGATGAAAGTCGCTAGAAGTGAGGTCAGGGCTGCACGGGGGGTTGTCAAACACGTCCCAGCCAAATCCCTGTTGGATGTTTTTCGTGGCATTTACAGTGTGTGGCCGTGCGTTGTCGTGAAGAAACACAACACCTTTTGACAGCATTCCTCGGCACTTATTCTGTATTGCGCGGTGTAATTCCCTAAGTGTCTCGCAACAAACATCTGCTTTCATTGTTTGACCACGCGGTAAGAAATCAGTGAGTAAGATGCCTTTCCTGTCCCACAAAGAACATTGCGCACATCATTTTTCGAGGTGCCAAGATTTGTTTTGGCTTCACCTTTGCTGGGGATGAGGTGTGCCTCCATTCCATTGATTGACGCTTACCTTCAGGGGTGTCGTAAGAAACCCAAGTTTCATCTCCTGTGACTATCTGTGTCAGAAATTCTTCGCCGCCTTCTTCGTAATCGGTCAAAAACTGAAGTGCACTACCAATCTGTTTTGTTTTGAGTTGCTCAGTAAGAATCTTTGGCACCCAACGTGAGCAAAGTTTACGAAATTTCAGTTTTTCGGTAACGTTTCATGAACTAGTGATCGTGAGATTTGGGGAAATTCTATAGCGAGAGCACTAATTGTAAACTTGCTGTTTTCCTGGATCTTGTCATCAATCGCGTGAACCAGTTCTTCTGTAACCAAAGATGGACGCCCACTTCGTTCTTCATCGTGCACTTCACTACTTCCTTCATTGAACTGTCGAACCCATCTTCTCACCATTGTATCACTCATCGCATTTTGTTCGTAAACACCGCAAATTTGCCGATAAATTTCAATTGGTTTCACTTTCCCAGCATTCAGAAAACGAATCACAGATCTGATTTCACAAGCGGCTGGATTTTCAATCAACACCGACATTGTACACAAGCACAACAAAGCGTACGTGGCTGACGTGGCTGATCTCAAAATGGCGCACGTTTCTTCTTCGTCATACAGAGCGTCTACCGCGCATGTTCAGAACTGCGATCGCTGCGCTGCAGCGGAGATAAATTGAAACAGAACTTACTTTCTGGACGCCCCTTGTATGAAAATAATAATCATAAGTTCCCTTTTAATTAATAAACGCTTTATCTATGCTAGGTTATGACATAGCTTAAAAGGGGTGTGCGTTTAGATAAAATTCAAGGTTCCTAGTATCAGAAGCGTGTATAGAATTTATTTATGATGGATGCTGAAATTGATTAACCTGCATTAACATTTTATTAAAATTTTGTAACACTTGCAAAATATCTACAAATATAACAATTTGTAACTTAAAACTTCACTTATCTTATAAGAAATGGTGATATTTTTCTTATAAATTGTCCGGGATCGCGATTTCATGTAAAACTGTTACACATCTTCAGCAATACTACCAAAACCTGAAAATAAAACAAGTTTAAAAACAGAATCGACTGCCGGTACTTCAAAGTTTATTTATTTATCTTTAATAAAGACTTTACACATAAAAAGTTGAAAAATTTAAATATCAAAAAACTGTAAATGATATTTATACCCTTAGAAAAGTAAAAGACGATTATAATTTTAAAAAATTTACTTACCATCCTTGGGTTAATAAAAATTTTCAAAAAAACTTTTTACAGAGTTTGGTATAACTTTAATTCCTCAAAATAAGTATAATATTAAAAATTTATTGCAATTTCTCTATAAAAGATAAAATTCCTAATAATGAAAAATCTGGTATTTATCAGTTTAATTGTTTTGATTGTGATAAAGTTTACATTGGAAAGACAAAACGTAATTTAGAAACCAGAACGAAAGAAAATTTTTGTAACATTAAGCATAAACAAACTGATAAATCGCCCATAGCAGATCATTTTTGGTCATTTAACAATGAAATAAATCCAGAAGTAAAATTATTAAAACAATTAAATGTTCCAATAGATTTAATGGTTTGGGAAAAGAAAATTAGAGAAAACAAACATGGCGTAATGAATTTTGAAATACTAGCAGTTGATTCTGATTGTAAATTTGTCTTATTTTCAGATTTTGATAATACTAACAAGAACATATCATCATCAATTGTTTTGTAACTATGGCGACAGCTTTGTTTTTCCAGCTGAAGATGTGTGTAAGTATACATGAAAATGCAATCCTGAAGAATTTATAAAAATTATCATCATTTCTTATAAGATAAGTGAAGTTTTAAGTTACAAATTATTATATTTGTATATATAACAAATAGCTTTGTTGCATGTTAGGTATTTCCATATTACTATACATATATAAGAATTGTTGATGATAATCACATAGTACTTCAAATTAAATTAAAAGATGTCCACAAACCCGGTACTAGTTTCTCAATGAGTGTGTGTGTGTGTGTGTGTGTGTGTGTGTGTGTGTGTGTGTGTGTGTGTGTAGTGTAGTGTTTAACGCCCGCTTTTACTACATACGGCACCGCAGGCGGTGACACTGATGATACATGGGATGAAGATGGAGCACCGGTGGAATGAGATGGCGGGGGAAACCGAGGGTCCCGGAGAAAACCCGCCCCAACGCCGTGTTGTCCACCACAAATCTGACTTTGCGGTCGCTTGGGATCGAACCCGGGCCGCCTTGGTGAGAGCCAAGCGGTCTAACCACTGAGCCACGGCGCGGCCACTACTTTCTCAATGCTGATTGGACCATAAAGCATATAAACAATAAAACTGCCTGATAGATAGAGTCCACATGAAAAGTTCAATGCCATGGCCGGGATTTGAACCACGTATCTCCTGGTTCCCGTGGATTCGTGATTCAAATCCCGGTCATGGCATTGAATTTTAATGTTGACTCTATCAAAAACCTTAGCCTATATACGGCTAGTGTGAAGAAATGATTAATTTCCATCAATTAACTAAAATAACAAGAGTTAAATGATGAAGCCTGGGACTCAAGTACTTACAATAGTAAGTCGCCACTAACGGTGTATCTCGGATGCGAGAGCCCCTAATGGTCTACCGGGGAAATATATGAGTCAAATAGAGAATTTAATGTCAGGACGGCACGTTAGCTACGGTAGCTCAATAGGTTGGAGCGACTGGACGGAAACCAGGAGATCCATGGTTCAAATCCCGGCCATGACATTGAATTTTTCATGTTGGCTCTATCTATTGAAAATATAAGTTTGTTTATAGTGAGAAATCAAAAGCTCTAAAAAAACACTAGCAAATATGTTCTACAAATTCATCACCAGATAGTGCACTTTTGTATCGGTTTAGCGTGGAATAAGCCCTTTTTTGCAGAAGCTTTGGAAACTTTCAGGACGGCTAATATGCTTTGAAAAACACAGAAAATACAGAAGTTGTAACTTTGAAACTCCCAGTGTTTTCAGATTCTCTTAAAATATCCTTAAAAAAGATTACATTTTTAAATAAATATTGATTTTAGGTGAAATTTTTGCGACCGTCTTTCCTTATAAAATTATTTTCACAGCTGTTGTGCTAGGAAAGAAGAAATTTCTGGGGGAGAGGAAAAAAAATCAGTTTGGAATCGAACACCTGACCCCTCGCACGGCAGGCAAGTGCTTCGCAGACCGAGTTCCAAGGTCAGTCATTTTAGTTTTGTTCTACAATTAACTGGCAATCCTTTAATGTTTTGACCTTGAGGGTATTTATTCTTGAATGTTATTGCAGCAACTCTTTCTACTGCTATCATACTGGTTTTTACACTTCATCACCTCGTTATCATTACTGACCTCACGTTCCGAGATTTCGCGAGAACACGTGATTTTGAACCGCGACGTCTTATACGCATTTGTAAATCACCGTAGGGTACAAAAACTCTGAGGTCAATTATTTTTCATGCCGCTAACCCCCTAAGTCCATGGTTCGGAACGACGAGCTAAAAGTCAAAACGTGTTTACGTGGAAAACGCCGTAAGCTGGGCACAACTCTTTCCCAGACAGGTTGGCTTTAATTGGTTTAGGTGCGCTTTATTTCCTAATCGATTTCTGCTCTTCACTCGCCAACGCACATCCAAATCAGCTCAGTCAATGGAGCAGGAGCGAGCGTTTTCTAAAAATAGTTTGACCCATGCCGCTGCTTAAAGGTGCCTCAACTCATGTGATCTAGATTACAATTGTAAGCTTAATTATATCTCAGGAAGTGGTTTGTTCTTCGCGTTTCCAAAACGATAGCGTCGCGCATGTCTCTGTTTAAGCGAGTGTGGCATATTGACAAAGAATCTGCTTTCCCTGCATTAAGGGGAGCGTTTGCCAGTCATTTGTTTACACCTGTTGCACTCTAATGTCTTCTTTCTTTTGTTCTCCTTTCAGGTTACTTACTGAAGACATTTACTAAGTGAGCGTTGGATATTATGCTGAGTAACTAACAGTGACAATGAGGTATGTATTAGTAATTACTTCATTTAGTAGTTACCTTTACTACCTAACCACAAGCTTTCCTTTACATGGAAAAACACTAAAACATTTTTATTATTTAAAAGGTGAAAAACGATTTTGATTAAAATAGGTTATGTTTATGAAGTTGTTTATAACAAATTAAATGTGTATCTTGAATGATCTTGAAATAGGCTCTGAAGTTCTTTTCATTCTGAATTATTTTACATAACTAATAAACCATTAAAGATAGATAAACTCTTACCATATACAATTATTAAAACACATAGTTCGTTCCAAATAACATTTTTTGTGACGTTACCCATTTCACAGGCATTCTTCATTGTTGGTTAGAATCTCAAGGGTAAAATTGTGTTCTCTTATATATATGAGTCACCTGCCCCTTATAATTTTTTAATGTATGCAACCTGCTAAGCGACTTATGAGACTTATGCCTTTCTTGAATGCCTTCTAATGGATGATTTGAAGAGCAGTTTATAGAGAAAGGGTAGATAACTCAGTGCATAAGTATTGTATGGGACAGAAATCAATCACTAAGTATGTTGGTTCCAAAAACATCATACCCAGACACAGAGAGCTCCAGTAGCAATTTTAGACAAGTTTGCAAACTTTTATTCATTAGCATACACACACACACACACACACACACACACACACACACACACACACACACACACCTCTTTAAACACACCCCTGAAGGAACAACCCATCACATGCATCAGTTGACAATAGCACTGGAACACAAAATGGCAGATCTACACAGTGGGACCAATTGGATTTAAATCTTCAGCCAATACGCGTCTTCGTTGTACAGCCATGTAAAAACGTGCTAAGAATTAGCTAAATTGTTTTGGCTTCTGTAACAAGTTACGGCAGTTTTTAGCTCATAGAATAATTGTAATGGCGGATGCAGTTCTTTTATGTACGTTAAAACTAATAAAACAAGCTCAAAACACTGTATGAAGCTGTAAAAAACGTGTAAAAATTTGAGATGGGAGTCTGACGTCTGCGGGTACATATTCGTATAGAATGCCTCGCTTGGAAGGTAGCGTTGGTTAAATGGTATTACGAGGGCTGTTCAATAAAGAATGATAACAATTTTTTTTGACAACGTACCTTTACTCATCCTCATAATTTTGATGGTGCTTCTCAACATATTCTCCCCTAAATGCGATGCACTTCTCCCAGTGTTTCTGCCAGTCTTCAAAGACATGCTGGAGATCATTTTTGAGAGATCCTTCAAAATTGCCTCCACAGCCTTCAGCACTGCTTCTGATGGTGGATAATGCCTCCCACGAAGGTGTTTCTTCAAGATAGGGAACATAAAAAGGTCACACGGGGCTAAATTCGGACTATAGGGAGGGTGAGGGATGCACTTCACGTTGATTTTAGCAAAATATTCAGCAACAACATTGGCAATATGCGGCTACACATTATCGTGGTGCAGCATTCAGCCTGCTTCATGGAAATGTGGTCTTTTGCGCCTGATATGAACTTGCAATGTTTTCAGGACAACCCTGTAGTATTGTCCAGTTACTGATGTGTGTGCAGGTACAACATGCTGACAAACCATTCCATGAATGTCAAAGAATGAGATGACCATAACTTTCCCAGGAGTAGCAACCACTTTTGCTTTTTGGGATGTTGGTGACGAAAGAGATTTCCACACTGAGCTTTGCTGTTTGTTCTCAGGATCAAAATGATGTAGCAAAGTTTCCTCAGCAGTGATTACGTTTGACAGAAACTCCGGATCTTCCTCTAACATCAACGTTTATCTTCAGACGCCAGGTGATGAATCAGGCAGATAGCATATCAGCGTAACGCTGAGCCTTGCGTACTGCATTAACAAGGTGTTAATGCAGTATCATCTGTAAGTATAGGTTACAGGGTGTTTATGTAGGTGAGGATTATTAGGGGACCGAGGACACTGCCCTCTTGTTTTGTTGACCTTATACAGAAAACTGAGCGTGTTGTTATTACCAAGGAACAGACAAGCCGACAACACTTGAAACGGTAGTCTATCGTTCACGGTGCAATGCTTTATTGCTGTCTAAAAGCTCCCTCTCTTAGACTTGAACGCAGAAAGCCTAGTTAAAGTTGACGAAAAAATTATGCAAAAACTTTTCTTTTCTGCTTTTTCTCTTTCTTTTGTTCTGCACAATAATCGGGAGTTAACTGTATTTCAATTCCATAAACAAATTGAAAGAAAAAACAATAGGAGGCAGAATATGTAATTTTACATAGAAAGGTACAAATATGTAAACAAAATGTCAGTGTGCTCAAATATGTAAAATGTAAGTACAGCATATCATTATATGATAGACGTCCTAATTCATGGATATTTATCAATTTTATTTGTGTGTAAACAAAGCGGAAGAATATGTATTTACATAAAATGCTAGTTTTAGTGATGACCAATAACCCAGGGTGCAACAGCCCATATAGGGCCAGGACCTGCTAACCGGACTACCGGTCTCATGCCCACATACGCAAGGTAGAGGTGGGTGATCATCCAACCGATACGGGGAGGAGATGAGGTCAGCATCTCGGAACCCCCAGACGGAATGCTGGCTCTCGTGACCAGGGCCGCTTACCTATCGTAAGCTCCTCAATGGTCCTATACCTGGGACTTAGAATCCGTACCCAAGGGGTGGGATCAAAGTACTGGTCAATTCCAACCAATTAAATCTCCTAACTAGAAGTACAAAACGTGTTTTAGTGAATGTGTGTATGTGTGTGTGTGTGCGTGCGAATTAGTGAGTGAGTGTGGTCAAGAAGTCCCGAGTTCGAATCTCGGTCAGAGTGAGATACCTGGATAGGGTTTTTCCGGGGTTTTCCCTTATTCTGAAAGACGAATATCGGGTAACTCTAAGCTCATTGGACCCCGGACGCATTGCGCATCATTTCACCCATTTCATTCATCGTCCGATATGACTAAATGTTGGAGGACGTAAATTACAAAAAAAAAAAAAAAAAGTGCGCGCGCGCGCGCGCGCGTGTGTGTGTGGGTTTTGTATTAAACTTAGAATTTTCTCGCCGACCGCATTTGTTGCGAGGAGGCGCGGCCGAGCGCACAAACAGATAGTCAGCGCGGAGATAAAAGGCTTGCCGAAACAGATAAAGCTAGATAATTAGAAGGTTCTGCTGTGTTGTTTGTTACAGAAAATATCGGTAACAGTGAGTGGGACTATATAAGCAGCCGCGAGTCGTAAGCAGAGTGTAATCGGAACTGAATCGTGAGCCTGCAGCTGTATTTTGAAAGTGAACGCTTTTGTTTGTGGACGGCGAACTTGGAAGATTGTAATTGTGCACGTGACCTAATTCTGCTACTGTAAGGGTTGGCCAAAATGTTTTTTACAGAAAAAAAGAAGATTTTGAATTTCTGCAAATTTGACTTTAAATTCGACGAACCCACAGAGTCACAATGTATTAGATATGTACCTTACGTCCGGGTCAGAAAATATGCTATAGGATTTCTTAATTTCCTCCCCCCCCCCCAAGGGGTGGTGTTCCAATGAAACCTAAAATTCCAAAATCCAAACATCTCATTGATTCAGGTTATTGTTTAAATTCTGCATAACAAAAATTTGTAACCATAAAGCTTTTGACAAGTTCTGATGTTTGCCAAAGTTTGACAGGATGAAGTGTTATAATTATGTAGATTTAACATAAATATTATTCCTGCAGGTAAACCGATTACTAATAATTAGGGCCCGGATGTTGATGAAAAGTCATCTTTTTTCTGAGTAGTCACAGACGATGCTTATTGGAAATTAAGTGCATTCTGGAACAAATACGTTAGATATACAGGTCATCAAAATGCATTTTCCCACATTTTTATAATAGTGTCATTTTTTAACATTTAGATGCATTTTCCGGTCATTTTCTTTCTTTTTCACGAATTTATTGGGCATTTTGATCTGTAGCCCGCATTCGGGAGGCCCGGGCTCGATTCCCTTGGCCGACCTGACCTCGATCCTTGGGATTTTGTTTTAAATAATCTGTGATTAAAAGTTCATTTATATCATAATCTTTTATGAAATAGTAACTTTGTAAATGTTGTAAACATGTAATTAATACAGGTCAGCGTGCTAACAGTGCTGGTGAATTTATAACACATCAGTCCGAGGAATCGCCGATTTCATCATGCAATACGTGTAGATTGCATCAGTCAGGACCTCAGGAGCTAGAAGTGTCGCAGTAAGGAGAGTAGTTTGTGAGGTGTGTATATCTGTTGTGTTGTGGAATTGAAATGCCGAAACAAAAACAGTCAACCGCGTCCCGTTTGAAACAGCATGTTTCAGAGTTTGGCGGAAACATATTTTATAAAATTCAAAAAGACCTGATGAGTTGTGAATTTATCTATTTACTATTTAGTAGCAATTATTGTATTATTTACTAAGAAAGTTAATTTTAAAATGTGGTTATTCGAACCATATATATGTATGTATGTATATATATATATTATTGTCAGGAACCCGATCGCGATAAGGCGGCTTGAGCACACAAAGTAACTTATCGGCGGATAGTGTGGTAATAAGGAGCTTGCATAAGCAATTAACGATAGCGCCGATAAACAAGAGACGGATTGTTTATCACAGAGGTGAAAGACTTGCCGGCACCTATATAGCTACATTCTATAACATTCGTGTATTATCTGGTGACATTTTAGAGAAAATTCGATAACAGTCTGGAATTCATGAATTTGTGTATAAAAAGAAGCAATGGCTAGTGATGAGTCAGTTGTAAAACAGCGAGTTGTAAACAGAGTAAGCAGAGAACAGCTGAGAGAGTTGTTGTTATAAAGACAGTTGTGTAACAAGAGTGTTGTTGTAACGAGAACTGTCACTGTTTGTTATTGTCATTGACCTTGGAAGATTGTGTTATTATGTAATGTAATGTTGTTACGTGAGAAACGGACAGTGTAGCTCTACGGAAATAAAGGGTATTTTTAATTTCTGCAACTTGGCCTTTTAATTCTACAAACCCATAAAGTCACATTATTATTATTTGTCTGTGACAGTCATTAATTTATTATTATGAAAGATATTGTTAATTTTTGTTAGGTCATTTTTTTACATTTTATGTGTATTTTTTATATTTTAAGGGCATTTTATAGCTCAGTTTTAGAGAATTTTTAAGTCAAAAACTTCCGGGCCCTACTAATAACAATATAAAACTTCTCACGATACAAGTACATTTATGTACATTTGAATTTGTATTAAGAAACATTAGTTTTATTAATGATTTTCAAAACCCAATATCACGTAAACTGCACAGAAAGAAGAATGAAGGATGTCATGCGATGGACGAGAAAATGAAAATGGAAACAAGAATGAAAAGAAGAGGTACAGAAGGAAAATATAGGAAGAAGTGATAGTGGGGAAAAAGACGGAGAGAAAAAGAGAAGGGTGTAGAGGGTGATAAAGAGGGAGGGATATTGAGTTAGTGGAGGGCCAGAGAGAGGAAACCCCCATTAACGTGAGCAGCGCTGAGGCGTCGGCTAGTTCATTATGAACGCAGGGGGAAACATTAACCAAGTGGTTTGCCCCAACGAAATTCCAGCATTCGTCCACAGTGCTGGAGGAATAACAATACACTACAGCAGGTATATACTACTTAACCAATTTCAAACAAGGCTGATGAATTAGCACTTAAGCACTTGACTTAAGAACTACAAAGGAAATAAAACAAGCCAATGTCAGTGAGAGGCAGGTGAAAAACAATTCCAACGATTCTGCAAACGCCAAAGGAGTGTAGGAGGGATGGAAAGCTTCTTTGTTATCTACGACGTCCTTTGTCATAGCCCAATGTCACCTCAACTTTAAGGATATGTATGACTGAAATTTCATGAACATTTTCAGAAAAATCACCTTTTCCTGCTTTTAGTCTCTAAAATAGTGTAAGCCTTCCTGAATCCAAAGAATGCTTAAATAGCATTCACAAGCCACTTTTAAATGCTATAATCTAGTTTGAAAGTTACGTGAATGCTAGTGGTAGATATGAATTCTATTTCTTTATCCTTATTTTCTCGCTATTGAAAATTTAAGCATTTGTTATCATTTAAAATGCTCCTTGCGTCTCAGTTTTAGTGTTAGACTAATGAAACTTGCTACACACGTTCATAGAGACATAGTGAATAGAAATTGTCCTTGGCTTTATTGTGAGATTCATTTTAAGCACACTTTATTTACTTCAAAACACAAACGTTTCAAATTTTTAGGAAAAAAGCCATATTCATAGCTTTAAAAATTTCTGCAGCCTAAAGTTATTAAGGCAAAGAGAAACCTAGGGCAAATTCAAAAAATGGATGTATTAGGAACCTGTAGTTAAAATATTAGACCAAAATTTAAGTTATTTTGTCGCAAGGGACCTTTTAGGTGACGTAGTCAACCAAAAATAAATGAATTTGACCATATTTTCCAAACTATCAAAGTGAAATCGACATTATTTAGGCTGTATCATATTTGCACTAAGTTACATCTGTGGAATAAATATTAAATAGCTAGCGTTATTAGTTCAGGATTTTAAATTTTCAGTCGTAGGTATCCTTAAGGCCTTCTGCTCTGGTTTCAGTGCTTAGAAACTCCTGTGCCTGCTGATAAATAATGTACAGAAATGATCTAAAATGTATTATAAATATTTCTGGAAGCCTGATAGAAAGATGCTTACATATTTCACTTCTAACACCTGACTTACTTACTTTGTTATTCTGTAAACGCTGCGTATGACTTAGAATTTGCAGAAGTTTTCAATAAAGCTTGATAGAGGAAGAAAGAAAGCAAGGAAGGAAGGAAGGAAGGAAGGAAGGAAGGAAGGAAGGAAGGAAGGAAGGAACCAGGCGACCGCAAAGTGAGATTGTGGTGGACAACCCGGCGCTGGGGCGGGTTTTCTCCGGGACCTCCGGTTTCCCCCGCCATCTCATTCCACCGGTGCTCCACCTTCATCTCATGTATCATCAGTGTCACCGCCTGCGGTGCCGTATGTAGTAAAAGCGGGCGTTAAACACTACACAAAGGAAGGAAGGAAGGAAGGAAGGAAGGAAGTAAAGCAGGGAGGGAGGGAGGTATGGAGGGAGAAAGAAAAGAAAGAAGGAAAAGAGAAAGAAAAGGAGGGAAAGAAAAATAGGGAAAGAAAAAGAAAGAAAGGAAGAAATAAAGAAGGAAGGAAAAGAGGAAGAGGAAAGGAGGAAGGGAGGGAAGGAAGAAAAGAAGAAATAAAATAAACATTTCTAAGCATTGCAGCCTTTATCTGCATACGAATTTTAAGCACGTAGTAACTGAGAAAATACAAATTCATATAAATACTATATACAAGTGAAGTAAATACAGACACACTAATGATTACGAATGGCTATTTTCACAAATGCGAAACAGTGCGAAATACAATAAAGTCTTGTACTCTTGCATTTTCATTTTTCATGACCTGTAATGGTAGATTATGATACAAAGGTTAGAGGTAGTGTTTCATTTTTCGAGAGAAATGTTTGGATACCAAGTGATCCAATTTGTAAAATATCAGTATATTGATTCCTGAAATTAGCAGAAACTACGGTCAGATCCATATCAACTCTCGTGTGCAGCGAGCTCCTAAATGTTTTGATAAGAACGGTCCTGTTACTTTCAGACTTTTGCTTTAAGAATGTTAAGCATGTGGTTCCTTGATTGTTCCTCATATTAAGACAAGCTTTAATCATTGAAGGATTGCCCTACAGTGATGAAGATTTTCTATGTTTACTTTTCTGTTCGAAGTAAGCCAAGAGTGGAATTATTTTGAACATGCTTGGCCTTATACGAGGCGATAAAGCGATTGCATATTTTGTATCTGTTTCTAGAGTTCTGGGTAGTAATTCTAGTTCTGTTCTTTCCTCGGCTTCTGTAATTTCACTCGGTTACTCCATTAAGGGGGGATCGAATTGCTAATAGTGATTTTGCTAAACTACCAAAGCTAGAGCCTCAATTTTTTGTACAGATATTACTAGTAACTAAGGAAGTGTGTGTACCACAGTGTTCATTCTAATATGTATTTGCATTCTTGATATACGAATTAATTTATACAATTTTATTACCTAAAATCAAAATCTATCTTCTTTGATAGATATTTCACAATAGACCTGAGGGAAATAGAGAGAGGGAAATATAAAAATAGTGGGAATAACGACGTGGCAACGCTGAAGGCTCTAACGCATGTGATTCGCTACAGACGAGAACTCTTCCCATTTGAAACACATAATAGAGGGCAGAGGAGCTTGAACTGTTTATCTGCTCCGGTAGCGGATCTGTTTACTAGGAAATGAGTGTATGAGAGTACATATGAGTCACCCATGCTGCCAGATCTACTATTTGCTGCAGTAACTGTAGTGATAGGTATTATGTATGGGTGAGTTTTCTATTTGCTGCAGTAACTGTAGTGATAGGTATTATGTATGGGTGAGTTTTGTGGCAATATTTGTGTTTTTTAAACGAACGTTCCATCTTTGTCATACTCGGAAGGGGATCATATACACCGTGCGGTAAGCAAAGGTGATTACGCTGTACATTCCTCTAGCTTGCCTTCTCGTCCTGGGCAAACACTACTTTGAAATTGTGATAAAATGTGAAATTGACTCAGTATGCCGAAATTATACTAAAATGTGACATACATACAAAATGTGTTGCAAATCATACACTGTATTTAACGTAAAATGTAAGGTAAGAAACTGCTTTATATGTCTCTACCTACTACATGGCAAAGCGAGAAGGCGTATCGGGAAAAATTCGCAACACAGAGATGTTTACCTCAGTTTATCGCACATACACGACAAGTCCAGTGTATGTAGAGTCTGTTCAGATGTAATCATGTCTTCTGGACAGCAATGTGTCCTACTTCGGCAGGCGCGAGAAAACATATCATAGAGACATACGCAGCTTGTGTTTCGTAACTTACTGTACGTAAACTTACTAATATTTCACTCTTCTAAGACCCGATAAGAGACGATCACAGCGCTGGTCACCTGAAGGCCAATACGCCTCAACGCTCTGTCGAGTAATAAGTGTTACAAAACGTTAAGCAGTCACATGATACAACATTTCAACAAGCCTCACCGTTAGGAATGGGTCAGACGGTTTCGTCTGTGGTCCATATTCGGGAGCCCGGGTTCGACTCCCGTGGTCGAGCTACCTGACCCATGGTTTTCTTTTCCGGGGATTTTCCCGAGTCGCCACGCGAATACTGGCTAGATTAACTACATCCCCCAAATTTTCTGTCCCTCCATTATCATTTCACACCATCTCTCATCTGGTGGTCTATTTCAGGGTAGAAGTGTCGGTGAGTGTCTTGGCGGTGCATGGCAGGATGATATACTCTGAGGCCCGGTTGCATAAAAGATAATCTAAGTTCAATCATATGAAAATGATCTTCAGTGAAGCTGAACTAAGAATTTTGGTTGTATAAACATTGATCTAAGTTCATGGTCTCTTGATCTAAGATCAAATCTAACTGGTGAATTTTCTCCAGTTAACTTGATTGAACTTAGATCAGCAGAACTGCAGAATTTACACAATAGTTTCTGAGATGAAATAAGTAGTGCAGCTTTAAATAAATAGTAAATAAAGAATTTTTGTGGTTATTTGCATAAATAATTGGCCTCTTTATTTCACAAATGTATGTTAAAGATGCATTATTTGAGTTCATACTGTGACTTTGTGGGTACGTGGAATGAAAAGTCCAATTGCACCACTCAAAAATGTTCTTTATTTCCACCGACTTACAGTTAAACTCTTGCCAATTACACAGAATTACGTAATGCACACAATTACGATTCGCCAGTTCGTCCGTTACAATTTCACTTGCACTCGTAATTACGTACAATCTTCCGATGCACTCACACAGTCTTCTCGTCGTACACTAGCACGTAAAGCACTGACTGACTGACTGACTGACTGACTGACTTGACTGACTGGATTCACTCACTGCAGCCCTTTTTATAGAGAAATCACTGTTTCTAGACGTCTCTGGCTTCAGTGAATCACCGCGAAGGTTCCAGATGGCAGTTGGAGTGGGAAAAGAGGCGGCCAACGACAAATGACATTTCCCTAATCATCCCCCTCAGTTAGTGACAGAGACTAATGAGGTGGGCGTGGCGCGGCCCCCGATCCCTTACTCCGCTGTCGTTTGTTGTTCTTCCCGATAATTGGGTGACAATACCTATAAATTTGTATTATTTTCAGAATTCAGATTACTCTGATATCACTGATGATTAGAATTTTCAATTTGAAAGATCTCCTCGTGTTTTGCAACATAGAGGAAATCCCATCTCAGAACTAAGTGACAGAAAACTCAAAATGAGGTTTCGACTATCAAAGCACGTAATCGAAGAACCGCAGCATAGGCTACATGCACAATTAAAAACACAAACCCTGTGGAAATACACACTTAATACAATATTTATGATCCTTCTTGCATTACGGTTCTATGCAACTTAAATCTTCCAGATGGTGATTAGGAATATATTCAATATTGTGACTTTGTGGGTTCGTAAATTTAAAAGGCCGAGTTGCAGAAATTAAAAATCTCCTTTATTTTCGTAGAAGTACTCTGATGTAAAATGTTTATGGGTGTTACACAATTCCACGTTGTAGACGCCAATTTGAAGCAACAATATATGTGGCGAACAATGTTCCACTTGACAATACAGTTTGAAGCACTTTTGTTTAGCTCAGGGTAAAACAATGAGGTTTCTCACAGGGTATGCGTGGATGTGTGTGAGAAGGAGATTTTAATGACACTGGAATGCCCGTTTCCAACTTATTTATTCACTGCTTCTTTTTTTTTTTTTTTTTTTTTTTTTTTTTTTTTTTTTTTTTTTTTTTTTAGAACATCGAAATTGAAGTTGCCGACCAAGGGTTACCAATATCCCTGTTTAGAGTTACTGACGGCGGAATGTTTATTACTCTAAACTTAATTCGTTCCTCACGTATATATGAACCGACAAATATCCAAGACAAAACAAGAGGACTGCCCTAATCGCCCTCACGCCTCAGACTGCTCTCATCGGCCTGACGCCGAAGACTCTTGTCCACAGCTGCGCGTGGGTGTATCACTTTCACTCTGAAAACTCCTTTTCAAACAAAGATCCCTTTGTGGCTGTTTTGTCATGCCATTATGAATGGTTCAAAGAATACCCTATTCATACAAGTCAAGTGATCCCCTTTAGAAATCTTCTAAGGAAACTGTTTCTTACATTGCTTTTGTTATAACAACTTTCCCCCACAACTGCTGGACTCAACTGGACTTGCCCGTATTGTCACAAAGAACCAACATTTCTTTGACATCCATCATGATTCTTTACTTATGGTAAACCTTAATTTCGGTATCAACTCTTATAGATTACAGCAGCATTACGTTACATACACCATCAGTCTACCAAGATCGATGATAATAACAAACCGTGAGAGCTGATTAAATTAGCTCTCATAACAACAGCACTCTTGTTACACAACAACTCTTTGCGAGCCATCACTTCCTTAATTACCTAATTCGTAACTCTAGATAAATGAAACTACATACGGCATCGCAGGCGATGACACTGATGATGCATGAGATAAAGATGGAGCACTGGTGGAATGAGATGGCGGGGGAAACCGGAGATCCCGGAGAAAACCCGCCCCAGCGCCGTGTTGTCCACCACAAATCTCACTTTGCGATCGCCTGGGATCGAACCCGGGCCGCCTTGGTGAGAGCCAACCGGTCTAACCACTGAGCCACGGCGCGGCCTCGTAGCTCTAGATGGTTCTAAAGTCAGCCAGAAGCCGAACAATTTCCATGTCCAGAAATTTCCAAATCATTCTATCACATTCTAGAAGCGTAACTTAATCTATGCCGGCGAGGCCTTTACCTCAGTTACCGCTGCCCGCCAGCGCCCGCTTACAATAGCACTGCTATCATTAACTGCTTAGCAAGGCTCATTATTACCATGGAACTATATCCGCCGACTGTCATCTTACTTGTGCCGAAACTTTTATGCCTGTTGCCGTGACAATATAAATAAAGGGACTGCGTTTAGAACAATACACAAAGTTACAAGGGAGCTTGCAGCTTTAAGATCTCATTTCATCAGGATGCTTATGGAAAAGGGTGAAATAAGAAGGGTTATGCGAGATTTAAGTTGGCAGAAAGCATTCTTCTCTTCCGCTTGAACTTCCAGTTTTTATATACAAATATAATAATTTGTAACCTAAAACTTCACTTATCTTCCATTTTTTTGTTTATATTTTCCAGCTCACAGAATAGTAACAGACGAAAATGAAGATGATGTATATTGGGCATATAATGGAGATAAAGTAAGCGAAATGATTAACTTTTGATAAAAACTGTTTCAATATGGAGTAAATTTTTATACTGTTTATTTAAAATAACATTATTTCTAGGACAAATAAGCATAAAGTGAAAGATTTATTTAGTTTTTGTTATGTTTAGATTGGCTACTCTGGTGCACTTGAATAAAACAGAGTCGAATAGTTCCGATAATTCTCGAATCTTACGATACAACACGAAAGTTGCAACATGTTGGCGATGTTGCCGCATTTGTTTTTTGTGATCTCGGATCAGTACTGAACGGCGTTCAGCATTGTACAACCCACGTGCGTTTGTAAACTTAGTTCAATTTTGATCTTCGATTGTAAATGAACTGCCAGTAGTGATTTTTATGCAAACGGGCCTAGGAAACTACTTTCTCCTCAGGTAGGTTGCCGGTCTCGGAACCTGTTGTTGGGATCATTTCGGAACCGGCTGACGGGACCGTCTCCATGCCACAGTAGGAGGGGGCACGTCCGTTGTCACTGGCCTGCGAGGGAGGCCTCTATCAAAGCAAAATATAGTGACCCTACCTCTGCACTGTCGTGACTCCTTGGGACAGCCGCCCTCTGTTTCCTCTCGCCTCATCCTTCCTCCCGGGGAGGCCCCACTTGGGGCAATAGATCAAGACTGTTCGGAGTGCCGAACCCCCGCCCTAGTAATCCTAATCCTTGGTAAGTATTTAATCTTAACCCTGCACGAGGAAAAAATATTGTGAACAGATTTGAAATATTTAAAGTGGTAGTAAAAGATATACTCATTTTTTGGGTTGTTAAAATGAATATGATATTTATTTTGTTTCGTTAACGTATGTCAATACTTTTATTCACAAGGGCTACAAGTTATGCAACAAAAACTGCCCGCCTCGGTAGCGTAGATGGTAGCGTTTCTGCTACACGTACAAGAGGTCCCCAGTTCGAATCTCTGTCAGGGTGAGTTATCTGGATAAGGTTTTTCGGGGTTTTCCCCTTATCCTAAAAGACGAATGTCGGGTAACTCTAAGCTCTACGGACCCTGGGTTCATTTGAGCATCATTTCAGCCTTTCCATTTATCGTCCGATATGACTTAACGTTTGGACGACGTAAATTACAAGAGAGAGAGAGAGAGAGAGAGAAGAGCGAGAGAGAGAGAGAGAGAGAGAGAGAGTGAGAGAGAGAGAGAGAGAGAGAGAGAAGAGAGGAGGAAGAAGAAGACGAGAGAGAGATGAGAGAGAGAAGAGAGAGAGAGAGAGAGAGAGAGAGTGAGAGAGAGAGAGAGAGAGAGAGAGAGAGAGAGAGAGATGAGAGAGAGAGAGAGAGAGAGAGAGAGAGAGAGAGAGAGAGAGAGAGAGAGAGAGAGAGAGGAGAGAGAGAGAGATAGAGGTACGAGAGAGAGAGACGACGAGAGAGAGCGAGAGAGAGAGAGAACGATAGCCTCTAAATCACTAAAAAATATTTCAGTAACAAAATTTAATTGTAACCGACAGGATAATACAAATGTATCTACGTTTCTTCCACGGTATCACTAATTCTTGAATTGTATATCGTAAGTTATATCTATTTTCTTTTTATTATACTCATTCTGAATATTATACACATATCTTTAATATCTGTTACGCTTTATCCTGACTTAACTTGTTCTGCTGCTTCTATTGCTTAGGTTATAAACATTTAAAATAAATCCACAGTCACTTTCTGTATTTTATCTGACTAAATCACTTAAATGCCCTTTAATTTTACATTAGCTTTATTTCATAAGCATTTTTCCCTCGGATTTAACTCAAAGAATACGTTTTTCTTCGAAATGCTATAAAATGCTTATTTGCAAATGCATAAACGTTACAAAATGCAAAGACAGGTACTATATTTTTTATGTCAAAATACTAAAATTTATTACTCCTATTAACTGTGAGACACAATTCCGTGCGTCAAAATATTGAATTATATAATTTAAAGTAATGGTTATCTGATTACGTCATGAAAACAAGTACAGGTGAGAGAGCAAAGAGGGTATGCTCATTTTTTTCCTGTTGATGAGAACCATCCCTTTGGTGCAGCTTGGGGCGGAAATCACGTGCACGGAGGCCACGAAGCGATTGGGTAAAGTAATGACATCATCACTGACGTCAGTCTTTTGAAGTATACTCACAAAGCCACTGGTGTACGTTATCAGTATAGAGGGAGCTGTGTATTGAGGCGCGCACTTCATCATCGAGCTGGTCGGTGTATCGGAAGCTAAACAGCTGTGTGTTCGCGCGAGTCTACAGGGAAGGTAGGCTGACCGCCGGGAGTCAAGTTTCAAAATAACTGCACCGCATAATCAGGTGAGTACAGCATCTTCACGTGGCGTGCACTTTGTGAAATGTTACAACGTAGTGGGCTCTGCTTCCAACAATGGTCCTGTATACCTGTCAGTTTATTGTGCTTTTTGTAAAATGGCAGATTGTAGGTTCGATTCCTCCTCGGTATAAATTATTTTAGTGAATTGTCTTTTATTATTGTGCTCTTGGCTTAAGAATGTTAAACTATATTTTATGGTGAATTCCAAGGTGTGAATTCCTCTATATATACCGCCAGTTTTATATGCAAATATATCTTAGTATAGGACATCCTGTGGTGAGGAGATTTAAATGACAAAGAAGTCCATTTCGCCGAACTGGAAATGTTATACACGTGCACGTGCTTCTGCTTACGCTGACATTAATGCGTGACGTACAAAGGACATTTAAAACACAGCATCAGGTGTATCTGTGAACATAGCAGTTGAACTTCGCACGCATTTACTTGTTTTTTGTATGGTATATGTTTTAGACACTCTTGTCCATTGAGATTTAGCTCACTTATATGTTTTTGGGTTACACGTAATTTTCTCTTTAACCTGTCACATTTTTCTGGTCTGTATATTATACTTAAAGGGACATATTTAAAAAAGTGCACAAACAAATGCAAATTAATGTCAGTTTCGGCGCAGTATTTCTCCCACAGTCCGCCATACAAATCTAGCTATGTACTTACCTATCATTTCATTTGTTTTTAGCAATGTTTTATAAGCGGACGTTTTGTGTGAATGTTATATGTTTTGACAGGCTTATGTCCTTGGCATCGACAGATATACTATTTAATTTCACTGCAAATAGTCATATTGGTACAGAAATACGAGCTACGTAGCTGTCCCGAAGTGACATCCCGGATTATTAAGTTTGAAATCTCTTGTATGTAAAAGTGATGCTTAATTGTTTAACAGCTGACGCGCAGAGGTTGTTTTGCCAGTGTCCAATCCAAGGTCACCAACTCTGCGCTTCATTTGTTTCATAACTAAACAGGCCCTGAATTCGCTGGATTTTAAGCATTACTTGTAATTGACATTATTTGTTTCATGTTTCAAGATATTTCCATCTGGGTGGTGGCGAAATTCGACTCCCCCTCCCCCTTGTGCCGGGGTAAGCCTTTAGGCATATTCACACTACAATTGAGCTTTCTGGGCGCATATGAGTGGAAGGTAAATACAGCTCTGTCCAAGGAGACAGCTTTACTTTTCCTGAGATGTTATCAGTACTACTGTCAATATTGACAGTTCGCTTTCGAATGTGGCTGTGCCATCGCCGTGCGCCTAAGAACAAGTGCTACAAGAAATGGAAGACGTGTAATAGTAAAATCGGTCGACAGAATTACATGTTTGACCAATTCGTGAAATAAGAAACATTCACATATTTATGCTATGGTCTGCAATATTGATGCTGGTCTTATTAATTAGGGAGTTTTAAATTTTACATTCACACTTTCAAATGTATCTTGTTTTGTTTCTAGAGCCTACAGTAATATGCATCTGTAATGGTATGACTATAAGCCAAAATTCTTATAAAATTGTAGTAAAAAGTGACAAGCTGCTTATATAAATGTGAACAAAGCATTGAAGATGTAGTAATCTCTAAATATTAAATTAGGTTAAAAGACAAATATTTTTAAACAGCTTAAAATGGGAAAGTGTTAATTTAGCGATATAATTTTTAAACTCTTTTCTCCAGTTTTTATTTTTTGTCATATTCTCCGTTGTTACAAACGTGCTTTTTAATATAAATCCATGAAATTTTGTATATATACTTGTTAATAACAGGATTACAAGTGCAGATGGAATTTGTGTTAACATGCTTGGTTATGTTATCAATGTTTTTCAGAAAAACATTGAATTCCCATATTTAACATTTTGTTTCTACCAGGAACATGAAGTAGAGAAGATATTGCACTTTACCCAAAAATTCGACATCAACATTTCACAGAAAATACACTTTTGAGATGCCCTAAATCCAGAGAGAATAATTTTTAGAAATTGGTCCGTATGTCTGAACAGCGGAACTAAAAAACGAAACGTCTTTCTTATTAATTTACGACCTCCAACGTTAACTCATATCGGACGATGAATGAAATGGGTCAAATGATGCTAAAATGATCCCAGGCTCAATATAGCTTAGTCACCAGACATTAATATTTCAGGATAACGAAAACCCTGGAAAATACCTTATCCATATAACTCGTCCTGACCGAATTTCGAACTCAAGGCCTCTTGAACGTGAGCCAGACACGCTACCATCCACTTTGATATTAAAGTTTTAACATTTTTCAAGCATGCGGCTCGTTTTTATAGAATATTCTCCACTACAAACTACCCTTTAACATAAAACATTTCCCACAGTTTTAATAATACTAAAAATAGCATATGTTTAACTTATGTTGATCATAAATGAAATGGTTATCTTGATTTTTCTAGGACTAATCACATAAGTGCTTCATTCTCGTTGACTTTTGCATAGTTGGTAAACGTAACATACATATACATATAGTTTTATCAAATCAGAAGTCATTACTCGCCTTTTAATATTCTGACCATGGAATGACTCGCCATGACTCGCTTAAGCGTACTGCATTTCCTTACTCCCATTCTATATAAAGAAGCATGCAATAAAAATATTTGTTCAAGATTTTCTCATTTAACAGTCTTGTTGAGTACACACATAGCGTTTAGATACTTTTTCGCTGCTTTTTGACATTCTTAGCGACTGTTTCGGATCAAGAAGCGATTGTGCAATATTTTCAGAGTTGGTTGCGATGAAGCGACCTTGAAATTCCGCGGCCTACTCTGCCCAACACAAGAAGGCAAGCCAGAGGAATGTGTAACGCAATCACTTTTGCCGTCCCAACGCTGTTTATGCTCGTCTTCCCAGTATGACAAGGATGATAGATTCGTTTACAATACACAAGTGTTGTCACATAGCTCACCCATACGTAATACCTATCGCTACAGTTCCTGCAACAAATAGATCTGGCAGCATGGGTCACTCATAGGCACTGTTGCACACTCGTTTCCTAGTAAACAGATCCAGTAACAGAGCAATAAACAGTTCAAATCCCTCTCCCCTTCATTCATCTCTTGCCTTCTTGTGCGGGGAAGACAGTACGTGGTTTGGACTTATAAATTATAAAGAAAAAAGAACAAATTCTGTTTGATAAAGACTGGTAAATTTAAGCCAATAACATTAAGTAACTCTAGGCTGTCACCGTAGCTTAGTTGGTAGACCACCTACCTGCCGTGCGAGGGGACCCCGGGTTAGATTCCCGGCTTGGGATTTTTCTCCCCACCGTGCACTCCTGCGCACTCATTTCCTAGTAAACAGATCAAGTAACAGCAGATAAACAGTTCAAATCCCTCTCCCCTTCATTCATCTCTTGCCTTCTTGTGCTGGGCAGACAGTACGTGGTCTGGGCATATAAATTATAAAGAAAAAAGAGAATAACGAATTCTGTTTGATAAACAGTGTTAAATTTAAACCAGTAACAGTAATTAACTCTAGACTGTCACCGTAGCTTAGCCGGTAGACCACCTACCTGCCATGCGAGGGCACTCGGGTTCGATTCCCGGCTTGGGGTGGGGATTTTTCTCCAAACAAGATGATTCCCCATCTTCCCCAGAGTCTGGAAGTATGAATAAGAGTGCGAAAATTTGTGTTATGTAATGATTAAAAATGCAATGTATCAGCAACCCAACGTAAACGATTTAAGACCATCGCCAAAAGGCGATATGACTAGGGCTAGTGATATTTAGCTTTTTGAAATCACAAATTTAGGATTTTGATTTTTACCTTTAGCATTTTATAGCATTTTTAAAAAAAAATGTTTAAGGTAATTTTTAAATGATTAATATTAACATTATTTATATTTGATTTAAAACGCATTTATGGAGGGTTATTAGTGACAGTGGGTTAAAATTGTATTAAGTGTTAATTTATTTTACATTAATATAGGTTAAAGCAATACACAGAAATATAGAACAAGTTGATACAGACTAAAGCATACTACATAACGCAAAAGACAAATGTATACTGATGTAAAACTAGCACAATAAAATGGAAATGCACAAAATTAGCTTCGCGTTTATTGACGTGACCTACCCGAACAGAACTATGAAAATCGGAATTTTGGCAACCGAACTCCAACTGGAATTAACATGTGTTTATCACTTCCTTAAAATTAGGATTGCTTTTGGTTTTCAGAGGCAAGGATTGAAATTTTCCGTTAACTGGGTTGTGAAGATAGATTTATGACAGTCATTAGGCGTCGTAAGAGGGCTCTCTTGTAAAACAAGTGAACTCGCTTCAGTACCAAACATACCTCATATGGGTAATGGTGGAACAATAAACTAATTTAGCGGGAAGGGTTGCTTTCCACATTTCAGAAGAGTGGTCACTTACTTTATAACTTTCTAAACATGCAAAGGTTCTACAGATTCTTCAGTTAGTTTCTAGAAGAAAAAGCATCGGGGAGAAATAATTACTTGGGAAAGTCTTCGATTTCACATTTATATCGCATTTTGAGTCAATTTCGCACTTTATCGCGGTATATCGCATTTACGAAAAATCACCACACCTAGATATGACCATTGCAGTTATATGGTTAGGGGGGGCCCTAAGTAAAAAAATAATCTCCACATAAGAACTGGACATATGTACGTTTATGTACGTTAAAATATCCACATATTTTGTGCCAATAAGAAGTCTTACGGTTTACCAGTTATGCAAAACAGAGGACTTCTGAGGATATACTCAGAAAATTCAAGAACCGTTCAAACCACTTTTGAGAAAGTAATCATCTTCGAAAAATGTCCCATCTAAAGTTTTTTCGTTTCTTAGTTATGCTGGACAAATACAAGGAAATCCTTTTCTAAAGGGGACCTCAAAACACAGTGAAATATCGGTATGGAATATTTTGGTGGAGTGCGAAACCTTCTCTGCTCACTCTACATGGTAGAGAACGCTAAAGACATTTTATAAGTGATGTCTTTGTTTTTCTTTTTGTAATTTACGCCCTCCAACGTTGTCATATGGCACGATGAATGGAATAGGTAAAATGATGCTCAAATGAGCCCAGGTTCCATAGAGCTCAGTTACCCGACATTCGTCTTTCAGGAAAGGGAAAAATCCGGAAAAATCCTTATTCAGGTAACTCACCCTGACCGAGATTCGAACCCGGGACCTCTTGAACGTGAGGTAGACACTACCACCAAGTTATCGAGGCGGGCCCTAAGCGATTTCGTCTGAATATCTATTCGCGGTACCATCATCCTTTTCTGTTTCTATTTATTTCACTAGCATTCCTTTCACTTTCAATCCTAAAGTCAAGGACGTCCCAGAACAGAATCCATCGGTGAAATGGGCTATGTTCCAAATGAGGTGCAAGAGTGATGCAAAATGTTTTGTCAAATCATAGTGTTAAATTCCAACTCACTTGTGTACTACGTAAAAGAGCGCACTCGATAATTTTCAAACTTTTGAGATAATGCACATCTATAGTTAACTAATACACAGATCATTTAGCGATGAAGAATTTCAAATTTCTCAGCTATAGATTCCAAATGTTATATTTGTCGTTAGGCGCCAAAAGTTTACATAGTACGTCGCTAATACGAGTGAAATAGCGGCGAACTCGTCAAGTTGGCCACACTGGTTTAGTGGCGCTCTTTGTGCAGCTGGCCACAGGGAAACAATTGCCAGCACAAGTACGAGGGCTGTTCAATAAAGAATGATAGTAATCTTTTACGGTCATAATTATTCGCACTAAAATTCATTCTTATGATATTCTGTTAGCTTAATGTGAAACAAACACGCTGGTTCCCGCCTGTGAGAACCAGGCAAGTTCAGACATGTTCAGTATCGCCTGCCGCTGCAATGGAGGTAACACACGAGGAACAATATGCGGCTTTGAAATTCTGCTTCTCAACAAATCTTCAGTTGAGGCCTATACAATGTTACAGGAGGCCTATGCAGTCATTCGCATTCAGGTCTGCATGCAGTCAAAGTTGATATTAGAGGAAGATCCGGAGCTTCTTTCAAACGTAATCTCTGCTGATTAAACTTGGCTACATAATTTTGATCCTTAAAGCAAACAGCAAAGCTCAGTTTGGAAATCTCCTTCATTACCAACCCTCCAAAAAGCAAAAGTGGTTGCTTCTGCTTATGCTCATCTCATTCTTTGATATTCATGGAATGGTTTATCAGCAAGTTGTACCTGCACACACATCAGTAACTGGACAATACTATAGGGATGTACTAAAAACATTGCAAGTCCATGCCAGGCGCAAAAAACTACATTTCCATGAAGCAGGCTGGATGCTACACCACGATAATGCGCGGCTGCATATTGCCAATATTGTGCGGAATTTCTTGCAAAAATCAACGTGAAGTGTATCACTCACCCTCCCTATAGTCCGGATTTAGCCCCATGTTACTTTTTTCTATTCCCTAACTTGAATAAAAGCCTTCGTGGGTGGCATTATCCATCAGAGGCAGTGGTGAAGGCTGCGGAGGCGACTTTGAAGGATCTCTCAAAAATGGTTTCCAGCATGTCTTTGAAGACTGAAAGAAACGCTGGGACAACTGCATCACATTCAGGAGAGACTATTTTGAGAAGGACCATCAAAATTATGAGGATGAGTAAAGGTACGTTGTCAGAAAAAATTTCCAATCATTCTTTATTGGACAGCCGTCCCATGTACCGTATTCCGTAATCTCTAACACGAAATGTAATTCTTAGTTTGGTGCGCTTTAAAAATACAAAACGACCTATTTGCTACCCCATTTGCTGGGAAAACATTCTGTGATCTTTATTTTTTTTCTAAATTGTCGCAAACATTTTTATTAAAATATCATATAACATGCTTCAGATATTCAGGTGAACATAGTCTAACTTTAATGTTTTAGCACAAGGCAGTGGAACTTTCACCAAATCTGAATTTTCCAAAACCTGAAATAATCGACTGAACCATCCAATAGTTTAACGACGTTACATTAATACAGTTTTTGTTGCAAAGGTTTGATGTGTGGGCGCGTCCAAATGTTTCCCAGTATTCGACCAATTAACTATAAGAGTTAGGACATTTTTGGTCACAGAGTACATGATTTTATGCAGAAGGTTAAACTATTGATAAAGTAGGAGGTTCCAACCCTTAAGCGTGCTCCTTATTTTGTGTTTTTCTTTTCTTTTTTCAAATTGATGATTGTGAGTGATATGGAATACTGCACTCTTAAATATAATCAAATCAGGCGAATGGATTTTGAACAGGAATGAACAACGTAAGATACTGCATAATAATGGTTTAACCTTGCACATGTTATGCAATGAGAATCTTTTTTGATGTGGAACTAATACACTATTGTGCTTAAGAACTGAAAGAAGGCGCTGTTAGTACTGGAAAAGAAATATCTAACTATTGTGCAAGGCAAATCAGCTACATTCCTGCTTAGGCTTATTGTTCACTTCTAGGAACCCTAGAAAAAAGCATTGCTTCAGATATACATAGGAAACAGCTAACAGCGAGCATTCCCATTTGTGAACTCTTGATTTTCAGAAATATTTTCCATTTGGAAAGCGTTAGTGATGCTACAGAAAGTAAAATATTTATCTATGAGAGCAGTGCTACTCGCACTGATCGAGTACGGTATTGGATTTTCTTATTTGTTCGTGTGTTTAAAATGAAAGGTTCATATATGCTAATGACAATGGTTATTTTAAATACTGAATAATGCAGAGGAAGAAAAAGTTTTGCTAGAGTGTAATAAAGTGTACCTTTACCCATTGCATTCCAAAACTTGAAGTTTAAGCTGGTATGAGACTTAGTTTGCCATTTGTATTAGTTTTTTCCACGCTTCGGACACGGTTGCGTTTCGTTGCACTTTTGGTTGGAAAAAGGGTGCGCACAGGGTTTCACTACCCGTGATTCTATCACACGAGACTGGTGCCTCTCTCCTCTCCGGTTGTTGGTAAACAACGTAACAATACACACTGTTCATTTTTATTCGTTATTTCCCGCCCTCCGATTGAGCAAGAATGACGTCATAGTTGACTTGTGTGAGTATCTTGAAATTATAGTGCCCTCTACGACGCTCTGGGTGTGGCGGCGCTAGTAACTAATACTGCCAGCTTCCCATGGATATGAACACAGACCACCGCGTCTTCGTAGTTGAATGCTACTTTCGTACCGGCATTAAAATTGGTGCGACATATAAATATAATTTAAACCGCTGCATAGAGGAGTTTATGCAAAGCTATCCGGCATTCAGACAAGTCTCTCGGAGCGTAATGTTGTCAAATATCCAGGGGCGGTCAAATGGACATACTTTTGTTTGCAACATAAACGTCTTATGTTTTATCAGTGTACGATATACATTTAGTCATTCTCACGCTTAATTAAAAATTAAAGTGTACATTAATTTTGGTGTCCTTAATGTCTTTTAAAACCAATAGGTGCATCAAACATTTCCAAGATACAGATGATGTTTAAGGGCGCTCGATAGCGCGGTCATCAGCGCCCGTTAAAATCCAAGTCAAGCTAAAACCGAGATAAAATAACCATAAAATACGACCCTTCTAAATAAAATCGCAGATAAAATGACAAACCACAGGGGTAGTCAAGGTCTAAAGGAAGCTAAAACCATAAAAGGGTTAAAAGCATGAATTCTAAATTCTAAAACTACCTTTTAAAGCAGCTTAAGAACTTTGACCACTGCTTGCTCCTCGTCCGCCAGAACGTCTGCCGAGGTGGCAGGCAGCCGCAGAGACCGGCAGAGATCCACTAAGTTAATGCAGGTTAGAAGTACATGACGGACCGAAAGAGCTCCACCGCAGAGTGGGCATACAGGAGCGGGGTCCCCTGTGAATTTAAAACTATGTGTAAAAAAGCAATGGCCAATTCTTAACCGAGCCAGACTAACTTCCTCCCAACGAGAGGAACGGCATGAGGTCACCCAGGGAATCGGAAGGGCCTTCACAGATCTCAGTTTGTTGCTGCGGAGATGGGTCCATTCTGATACCCAGGAGGAGTACGCAGCCCTCCGCAACTGAAGGCGAAAATCTTCCGCGAGGACTTTCTCCAAGATACAGGATCAGCCACTCGCAAAAACAGACACTGGACGCTATAAAGTGACTGGTTCCAATCTAGAAGCAAGAAATGTTATGACAGACCTCAAGCATAACTTCTTGCAATACGGACAGTGTTTAACGGGAAGAGAGAAAGGAAATATAAGAAAATGGACACATAAGACTATGTACTAGAGCTATTTTGTTGTTTAGACTTGGATACAATTTTTGTACATATTGTAACACTAATTTATTTTTCATTCCTAGAACATATTCTACTAAATTTCTGGTTTGTGGATGATAGAAAAAAATTGAGACCAAATTGAAATATTTCTATTTTGTGACAGGTTTACAATATGCATATATGTCTACTATAACAGAAAAACAGATGTTCAGTGTGAAATAAGTGTTCATTGACTTATTTCGTATATTATTCATGGTATAATTTTATGGCTGCATAATTAGCCTTGCAGTGCAGTGCATTGCATTGCAGTATATAGTTTTTTTCTTCAAAAAACGGTTACCGTATCTACGCACCAGGCGAAATTACGCATCTTTATATTAAGCGGGCAAGGCCCACCTGCCGGTAGAGGGAAGCTTCAAAGCTGCTGTCAGCACATCAAATACGATCGCAGGCCGCTAGGGGAATGGTACGTAAACTCACTTCATCAGCGATGCTATTGATGACGTCAAATTTTGCGCGGTGAAATCACAGATAAAATGAACATCGTGTATATTACTTGTCTGACGAATGGGTGCAGTTGTTTGGGAATTTAGCCAGAGTAGCATGGCACGGTGTAGAGCGGTCAGAAAAGCGGGGAGTATAGTGCAGTACAGCGCACTTAAGCATTCTCCAGAAGTGTGTCCTTACCTCCAAAAGGGATCTTTTCTTTAACGACATTTATGACCTTACGTAGTGGAAATTTCTGTTCTCTGTTCGTAGAACTAGAAAAAAGCTCTGCGTACAACACATTTTTCAAATTCAAGTTCGAACCTCTTTGGATGTACTCAATGTTTATCAGGGGTTGAACTTTTTTTTTCCCCTTACGCTTTCAATTTGGACTTCTTTCATTATATTTTACACAATTCATTCACTCTCTCTACAGCCATTGCTGTCCTTTTAATAACATTATTTAACAGAATAATTAGGTTTTACGTTTCCCTTAAAAAATGTAACATCGAATACTGATTTTCTACTTTGTGAGCGTATGAAATCGCGCGACGATGTATGCATTTTGACTTGACTCGAACCCGGTCTATTGTATGAGACTCAACTGCTTCATTTCAGTATTGCTGAACGTTACAGGGAATGGTGACGTAATACGGCTCGTATGTTTGTTTTTACGTAAGCTTTCACTGTTAGACGTCTGCAATACGACTGAGGTGGTCCCAGAATGCGTTTTGGCACCGTTACCTCAATTATTCCCATAAGATAGATGTTTAATTTAAACGTAATCGGACAGGTCCCGGAAAATTCCGTTTATATAATATCTGATGTGTATGTGTATTTAGTATACACATTTAAGGGAATGCAGCACCGAAATTGGCTAAAAATATGGGAAAGAATAATTTGTTTTTGTTTTTGAGCTAATAAAATGCGTTGAAACTTATAGTATCATAATCCAATTAAATTTTTGAGTTTTAGGTATTTAAATAACTTCACATGACAATTTAAATGCCCGTGCACAAGTGCATGCAGGCCCTTGGTTTCACAGAATCCTGTGATTTGAGTTCGATTGAATGTACTAAATTAATAAATTAGCGGGCAAAATTTCTGGTGGAATTTTATATTGGTATGATGGCTATTTCTTACAATACGTGTCACCATGGAAACAAAACACTGGCTGCAAACATTAAAAGAAAATAGTAATTTTTATATTTTGCTTTTGTGTGAGTTTCTAACGGTCGGGATTTTCTTGGATTTCTCGTTAATCTACATACTGTTTATATATAATAAATGAGTTTTAGTGTACCATTTAACATTTATAAAGGTGTTTTATACATCAAAACGTGCATATAACTGTTATATAGGTTATAGGTAAAACATTCTTTGAAACAACTGACTAATGTTGACTGTGTACATAGTTAGGATCATGAATAGGGTAAACGACAGAAGAGAAGAAACACAACATAACACAACAATGGGAACATACTTGAGGCCTGATGTGGTAAGAAAACTAATGCCTGTGTACCAAAGGCTGGCATCAGATGAAATCCTAAGTAGATGTACATTGGGTAAGACACAAAATGCAAATGAAAGTTTACATAACATGATATGGCATAATTGCCCAAAAGAAATATTTGTGTCAAAGAAGAGACGTCAGGTTGCTGTGACATCAACCATTAGTGAATTCAATTTTGGTTGTTCTGCCTCACTCAAGCTGCAGTCAGATTTAATGGACACAGATTTCACCAGCATCTCTAAAAATTAGCCAAGGGAATGACCAATTATGCTTACTTTATTCAGCAATTTCTGCGAAGATAACTTCTAAAACACCCAGAAGGAAACTGAAATTGAAGAAAACTGCTGCAGAAGAGAGAAGGAAGAGCCAAGAGGGTCCAATGTATCTATCAGGAGGGTTTTAGTCTGCTTCAAGGCAAGTAGCTGAGAAGGAAAATGTCTTCGATTATAAAATTGGATTTACTCAGTTATATTTTTTCAACATCTTTTGTCATTCAAAATGTTGAACATGATGCAGTTTTGATTCAATCCCTATACTATTTTCAACACATCATCTTAGACAGCAAACAAAGATTTCTATCATATGAATTGTTAATATTCATTATATTTTTAAAGTTATTGATATATAAAATCATAGGTTAAATCATTTTTTGGCTTTTTTGTTTGCTCCATACCTAATTTTTTCCCTCGGGAACTAAGGCCAGTATAAGAAATTCATATGATAGATATTTTCTTAATAACAATCTGAATGTTTTTAGAAATAGAAAAATTAAAATTTTGAAAATTTTCATCACGTGGGGCAGTTTTAAATTTTGCCCAAATTTTGAATTTCACAGATTAATTACTCAAACTACTGAAGATATAAAAACCAATTTTGAATACTGTGTCCACTATACATCAGAACTAAGTGGTAAAAATTTCAGCAAGCTTGGTTGAAAATTGCTGGATTTGGGGTTTACGGTGTTGCATCCCCTTAAGCTACTTTATTATACGTTTTACGATAAAACTTAAATAATTTATAACAGAAATTCATATTTGTGTTTTAGGTAATGTTTGTTCATTTTTAATTTAAATTTTCACAGAAAATACGTTTGATTAGCGTAGTATTAAAACACATGAGATTGCAGGTTTCAGTTTCTATGGACTGGGAAAAACATGTTTAAAGTCACACACAGCTTAAGTTAATAGCCATAGACAAATGACGCATTGGAAAATGCTTGTAGTGACATGATCAAGAAAAACACTTGCAAATTCCTATATATTAATTGAGCTGAACATTTAATTATTTTTATTTGAGCATAACTGTTTTATACTTATATATGTACAGTTTTTGAAACTGTATTTACAGATATGGACCAGACTTTGTAACAACACTTCTAGAAACTTTAAAAATAGTGTGATTGAAATTGATGTTCTTCTCACTAGTATTGCATGGTTTGGATAGGTAGTCAGACTGAAAAATTCAATTTAGTATCATGCTGGTATGTTGCTATGGTAGCTCAATGGTTAAAAGCAACCGGGAGTTCCGTGGTTCATATCCCGGCTGTGGCATTGATTGTTTTAGTCTGACTCCAGCTATCGAAACCTTACCCTGCACACGGCTAATGTGGAAGAACAATTAAGTCCCATCAATTAAGCTAAGAATCTAAACTATAAGCCTGGGACTTAAGAACTTAGTTTATTAAGTCGCCATAAAAGGTATGTATCTCATTGTATATAAGAACTCCTAGTGGTTCGACGGGAAAAACACGAGTTATTTGGAGAATTTGTCATGCTGGCATGTTGCAATGATAGCTCAATGCCTAAGAGCAACCGGGTGGAGAGCGGAAGTTCCGTGGTTCAATTCCCGACTATGGCATTGAATTTTTCAGTCTGACTCTACCTATCCCAAGTGTGAATTTTTCAGAAGGCTAGAAAACTTGCTTCCACAAAAGCATCCCTAAAGAACTGGACTCGTAGTTAAGCTGAAAATACAAAATTGAAGTTTCGACAGTGATAGATACTCTTTATTGACATGAACCCTTAATTTTAGAGGTAATAACATACAAAAATAATAAAATAAAAATAATAAATATGCATTACCAAAGCTTTGGCCTCTAGAAGCTATACCAAAGCATGGCATCTACCGATTGTATTACTTTTAAATTTATTCCTTTATGCTTTTACAAAACAGTTGTGCAGATACATTTTATTTCTAATTAAACTAAATAACTAATAAACCTAATGCTGCCGACTTCCAGCAGCTTACAATATAAATCTAACCTATTCAGCAATCTTATCCAGATTGTACTACTAAAAATTTTAAAACTAATTACAAGCATTTGCCTAAAAACTAAAAAGTTATTTTCATTCTTTAATAAGATTGCTGACCTAACCTAAATTGGGTTTATATTTCATCCTGTTGATCACGAGTTGTTCCATTCTACATCTGCCAGCCTCTATCCTTCCATGGGTGTCCAAAGTGGTCATCGTAGGTTGATCATCACGGGCTCCTCCTGGTCCTGAAGTAGGTTGTCATCTGAGTGTAGAAACGACTGCTCCTCCACCAGTCCATTCAGTTACCATTTCGCCTCAATCTTTCTGACATCCTCGTATGTTGGTGATCCACTTATCCCATTTATAATGTATGTTGTCCGCAGTATCCAAAGTTGTCATCATCGGTTGATCATCACGGGCTCCTCCTGGTTCTGAAGTGGGTTGGGTAGAATTGACTGCTCCTCCACTAGTCCATTCGATTAATATTCTGCCTCAATCTTTCTGACATCCTCATTGGTTTGTGATCTGCTTGTCTATTAATAATCTGTTGTCCTCTTTGCTTTTCTTCTAGGTATTGTTCCAGCCCTAGTCTTGATACCTTGCCTGCAAGTTCCTTTAAGGTTTCACAATCTTCTTTCTTTTTAAGGATATCATCTAATAGTTTGCCTTCTAAAAGTTACCTTTGTTCACTAAGTTGATCTTCATGTTTTTTGCATTCAAACAGTACAGGTTCCGAAGTATCCTGAAGTTCACAAATACCACAATTATCCCTTTCCTTCCTCCTTATTTTCACAAAATACGTAGCATACGGCCCATGTCCTGATAAGAAATGTATTAATGCTTGTTTTTGATGTAGATGTTTCATTCTAAGACATTGACGTATGTTTGAAAAAAATTGGTATACTCTTCTTCCTACTTCAATATCATTCCATTCATCCTGCCAGTCATCCAAAAGTTTCACATTAATCTCATGTTTATTTACACATCTTTTTCCAATCACCTGCTCTATCTTATGCCTAGCTTGTTAAACCAATGGATGGCTGCTCTTCTGATTATTAAATCTATAGGCCAAATTCCTAATATTACTAAAAGGGCCATTGTTGCTGTTGTTCCAGTTACTCCTGTAGATCTTAACAAAAATTGTCGCTGACAAAAGTTGTCATAACAGATAAAGAAATGTATTAAAATTGTTATTGTTGTGATTTGTTTTTTATATTTTTTTAAATTGTAGCATTAGTCATATTAGGCATGTTGTATGCCTAAGTTTACCAGGCTGACGTGAACTGTAATATCTTTATGCTACTTTTTCTTTTCTTTCCAAAACACTTTCACCACTATCGGTTAATGTTATGCAACTTCGAGGCAGCGTACGGCCCAGCCTGTCTCCAGCAAGTTTTCTCTCAGGGTCTGCGTGAGTATACCTAATAGGAGTAAGGATGACACTGGAATCCAAGTTTAGGACTGCTTCTCTTTATCACCACGTAAATGACGGAGTTGCCGACCGAGGGACACCAGTCTGTATTACTGTCTGGAGTTACCGTATGTCAAATGCATGTTACGTGATAACAATTCGTTATTTACGCAGGGACACATACGTTCCCCAGCCACGTCTTCCTTTGACGGCCGGTCCAGCTGTGTCCGAGATTCCCCTCACGAAAGCTGTCTTATTCACACCAAAATTCCTTTTGTTACCATGTGGTCCTTTGTATCTCTTGTTTCAATGACCAGCTACTAAGGAAGGGTGCGCATTTCTTGTCAAGTGTTTGCGAGATGCACCCCCTGGGAGCCAGCTACTCATTGTAAACTGCTAAAATAACATCCTGTTCAAATTTAACAAATATACCAAATGTTCATATGTAATCTATTACGATTCATTATATATTGAATTCCTAATTTCGATATTGGCACTCCCCAGCTTGAGGTCTTAAATGTTCACGATACATCCGCAACTTGCTTGGAAGTTCATTTTAGTTAATTTAAAATTGCTTTTCGGCGCATGAGTATTTCACAATTTTCTTGTGCTTTTAACTAATTTGTTGTAAACAATCTGCATAACCATAATTCTGATGACAGGGTAAACTTAAACGATTTTTTTGTCTTTTCTCCGGGTCGGTAGTCGAACGCTGATGTGGTCTCCTTACACCACGAATTTCCTATCTCCATTTTCTTGCACCTCGTCTGTTCCACGGACCGGGAAGCGGTTAAAGATTTTTATTGATCTACAGCACTGGTTTTTAGATATCCGCTCCTTGGTTTCTAAGTAGTGTTGGCATCTCTGTAGTTGGCTGGATGTTCCTTGATGCAGTTTCCTCACTTCGGAGGAGTGGTTCTTGGTATATGGCATTCTGAGAAATAACTCCTGAACACGTAAGTTGACAGTTATTAGTATGCCCGTAGTTCTGACGTGAGTACACTGTGATATATTTATGAACCTTCTACGCGGTTCAACTTTGATGATCCGATATGGTGGTTGACATGGAAGAACAGAGCTATATGGGACAAGATCACCTTGAACGTAAGCATTTACCTCCAACATTATAATATAATATTCTCCATGTCATTATGGTCGCAGGAAATAGGGTTGGACATTAAAGGTTTGCTGATGTGGCAACACCGATGTCTGCATGCCCGTATCAGCTTCCCCAGCTATCAGTAACCTGTTTTCTGCAAGGTAATTTGACGACAAAAAGACGAGGCACTACAAACCAGGAGTCCAACCAATCCAACAAGAACGCAATTCTGTTAAAATAACTATATGCTCAAGAATTGATTCAAAGTTTTGTACGAACCCTCAAATGCTTTAATTCCATTATTTCTCAATTTAATGAAAACTAACCCTTAGAAATTCTAGGGAGCAGATTTTACAGATGGTTCTTTCTCAATGTTTCAGGCAAATCACTCGAAATGTAAATGACAAATCACTCGAAATTTATGTTTTCTTACTGTTAATGATCGTGTAAACTGCAAGTGCTTTTCACCTAATTTTATTTTGTATCAGTTTGCTATCGGACATGCGAAATTTAAAACTTATTTTCGAAGACTTCATATACTCTGTCCTGATGGATACCTCTGTGAATGTGAAAATGTTAAGTGTTGAACACTTAATATTTAGATGTGATCTTCATTCCAAAAAGAGATATAATCTTACTCAACATCTTTCATATTGTAGTACAGAGCCTCAAACAACGTTGTTTAATGCATTCCTTAAAAAATGTTGCACTTCAGCCTTTGAGCACTTTATTGGCGAAATTTTTAAAACGTTATAATTATGTTCTGTTATTTTGATCTTTGTATTCATGTTTTTGTAACTAAAACATAACATACCTTACTGGTAAAATAGGGCTACTTCTTTTTGATGATGATGATCATGATGATGATGATGATGAGGATAATAATGTTTCAGATACTATTAAATAACACTAAAGTGTTAATAATGTGAAATTGTGGGTCGTGATACAGTTAAGATAGAGATGCACTGCCAGTGACTAGATATTATTTCATTCAAATTTCTATAAATGATTTTGAAATATAAGGTTTCCTTTTCGTAAATTTTCTCAATGTTTGAGGTGATAAATCTTATAAAATACGGATGTACGAGGACTGTTCAATAAAGAATGATCATAAGTTTTTTACGGTCATAATTTTGCCACTAAAATTCCATCTTATTATATTCTGTTAGCTTAATTTAAAACAAACGCGCCGTAGTCGTTTCATTGTTGGTACTCCTGGTTCCCGCCTTTGAGTACCAGGCAAGTTCAGACATGTTCAGTATCACCTACCGCCGCAATGGAGGTAACATGCAGTTAAAGGAAGATCCGGAGTTTCTTTCAAACGTAATCACTGGTGGTGAAACTTGGCTACATCATTTTGATCCTGAGAGCAAACAGCAAAGCTCAGTCTGGAAATCTACTTCATCACCAACCCCCCCCCCCCCAAAAGCAAAATTGGTTGCTTCTGCTGGGAAAGTTATGGTCATCTCATCCTTTGATATTCATGGAATGGTTTATCAGCATGTTGTACCTGCACACACATCAGTAACTGGACAATACTACAGGGATATCCTGAAAACATTGCAAGTCCATATCAGGCGCAACAGATCACGTTTCCATGAAGCTGCCTGGATGTTACACCACGATAATGCGCGGCCGCATATAGCCAATGTTGTTGCTGAATATCCTGCAATAATGAACGTGAAGTACATCCCTCACCCTCCCTATAGTCCGAATTTAGTCCCATGTGACATTTTTCTATTCCCTAACTTGAAGAAACGCCTTCGTAGGAGGCATTATCCATCATCAGAAGCGATGGTGAAGGCTGCGAAGGCGATTTTGAAGGATCTCTCAAAAATGGTTTCCAGCATGTCTTTAAAGACATGCATCGCATTCAGGGGAGACCATTTTGAGAAGGACCATCAAAATTGAGGATGAGTAAAGGCACGTTAAAAAAATTGATCATTCTTTATTGAACAGCCCTCGTATTTTAAATATAGGACACAGTTTATCTTCCAGTTGTACATGATTGTAGCTTGAATGTTGCTTTAAACTCGTGCCTCTGTGGTCATATGCCTGGAGGTCCACGTTCGCTTCCCGTTTGGAAGTGTGGAGCTGGTCCTGTTCAAATCTTTGTTTAGGGATACAACGCCCACTTGTGGCACTCAGTGGTCATGATGCTGTTGATTTTGTGCGGTTTTTTTCTTCTCTAAGTAACTACTATGGATATGTTAATAAAGTGATATGGATAATTTTGTAAATTTCTTTAATTTTCGACAGGAGGCTTGGGAACTGGGGTACTCAAAGCAGGAAAGGGGAGGTTGAAATCATCCCCTTCCACCCGCTGCGATAGAATCGCGCGTTTTTCTGTGGTTACCGCGTTCCAGTGACGGAACATCGCTATCATTCTGGCATACAGGAAATCATAAGCGTCTGCACTCATACCTTACTCCTTACTAACTGATGGTTCTTAGGATGATTTCTGTGGCACAAGTTATGGTTTACAAGGTCTGCAATATGTGGTGCAAAAGACGAAGTGCACAGTCTCAAAAGATAAGCATGGTGATCGACTCTGATCTTGCTGCGGTACTCACTTTTAATATAGTTCATCTTCATTCGCACATTAAATCAGAACCCTGCTTCAAAACCATCCAGGACATATTTGTATGAGATGGCCTAAAGGACACAGTGGAATGTTAGGTAACGAGAGAGCTGATTGCTTGGCTAAGAAGGCTGCAGAATCCAATCTTCCTGTGACATACTCTTTTATGTCCTATTTCTAATCTAAGGAGAATAATACATCAACATATTCTTGAAGAATGGAACCAACAATGGCTAACAACTCCAAATGGAAGTTTAACAAAAACATTATTTTTCCCTAGTGTATATGACAGAGGAAAATATGAAACTCTTGTACCAAATTTTGTTTTGACACAATTTTTAAGTGGACATGGTAAATTTGGTGAATACTTATCACGCTTTCACTTAACATCCAACCCTGAGTGAATGTGTGGTGAAGAATTTCAAACTGCGGTTCATCTCCTTTTCTGTTGTCCCATGTTTTGGAGAGAAAGACAAGAATTAATATTCAAGTTAGACTCTCTAGGAACTGAATTTTCTGCTCCGCTCACATCTTTGCTAATGAAGCCACAACAGTATAAGTACTTCATGATGTTTATAAACTCAGTGTTTAAACGTCTGAAATAGTTTAAATTAATATTCATTAGATTAAAACATTTTCTTCCTTGTAGTGTTTAAAATATTTTTGTTAAAATTGTATATTTTATGTATCAACTCTAACCCTAATATACCACTGTGTAAAATAGGGTTCAATAAATCTGGATAAAAAAATATAGCTGATCTTTGAAAAGGTTTCTTCGCAGATATATTTAGAGGCAAAGGCTGCCATTAAATTAGATGCAAACAAACGTAATCTGATTATGTATGTATGTATGTATGTATGTATGTATGTATGTATGTATGTATGTATGTATGTATGTATGTATGTATGTATGTATGTATGTATGTATGTATTTATTAACTGCAATTGGGTACTACCCGGTGGCAGAGTTAAGAATACAGATCAAATTACAAATACTAGATTTACAGCAATAACACAATAAACAATACAAACATGATATTTTACTTTAGTCACTTAAAACATACCTATTTAATTCTCTATTTACATATTATATATCATTATAATTTAAAAGTTAAACTATAAACTATCTAGATTTTTTCCAAATTTCTTCAGCGACAGGGGACAGCCCAGAAAGGCTGCTACAGGCAATTCATTCCATTCTTCAATGGTTCTATTAACAAAAGAAAATTTTCCTACGTCGGTTCTGTATCTTCTACCCTTAATTTTATACCTATGATCGTTTCGTCCATAATAATCCGGATTATCTAACCTTACACTAACGTCCCCCCATGCCTTTACACCAGCATTAGCTTTGAATAATGCTACCAACGTATGTTTTTTACGCCTAATTCTTAATTCCTCCCATTTAGTCTCATCTCCTTTTATAGGCCCAAAATACTTGCCTCTTTTTATGAATTTTATTGCCCTCTTCTGTATTTTTTCTAATGGAGCGATTTGGTTAGCTCTATACGGGTCCCCGCATGCTACTCCATATTCCATAACCGGCCGCACTAAGGCCTTGTAGGCAATTTCCCTGGACCTAGCGCTCCCCTTTTTCAATATTCTCATTACGAAATGTAATGCCTTCCACGCATTCCTAGATGTGGAATTTACTTGTTCGTCCCATAATCACTACAGGGCAAAGATTTAAATAATTTCCATCCTTCTTTCTCAGAACATTTTACTGTCGAGGAATTTTGCAGTAAAAGTAGTTCATTTGTAGCTCGTGTGGGGCCTCACTACATGGAAACTTCAAAGAAATGCAAAATAATTGGATATTTGTCTTAAATTTCTTTATATATTCAAATTGCGAAGGGAATGTCATGTCATGCTTAATACATTCTGCATACTCTTCCGGAAATATGACATTTATTGTGAACACGGAACCTAAGCAAGGGAAATTATATAAATCTGTAACTATCAGTTGTCCTTCCTACAGTCGCAATTGTGCCATAAATAAGATATTGAATTCATTATCAACTCCCCTCAGAAATACACTTAACCGCACCTCGTCAGATCTGTCTACCGATTCGTGCAGGGCTAGAGAAAAACATGTTAATGACCTTATTTTGTCCTTTAATTGCCTTTCCACATCACAACACAATTCGTCTAGGCGTCTCGTTACTGTACCTCGAGAGAGACGGACTAATGCAAATAAATCGACTAAATCATGACATAATACCTTCACAGCAACTGGCAAGCTTTGCTTGATAAATTCGCCGTCACTAAATGGTTTCATGTTTTTTCCAATAAGTTCCACCAGGTTATAAGGAAGATGTACCACATTTTCAACATTAGGGTCATATTCAACAGGTGCTTTCATTTCTTTCAGTTTTTGTGACCTGGCTTCACCTAGAACAAGATATGCTAAACGTTAGTAGCAACGGCTTTGACTACTGCCTCTGTCTCTCGCTGCCTTTTTTTTTTCTAATTTTTTTTTATCTTTTTGTAATTTTTTTAAAAAAATTCTCTACTTATATTTTTTTATATTTAAGACGGGAATGGGTAACGGGTAAGAATTTTTTCTTTCTTTTTTTCCCTTGTTTTATTGGCTTGTACTGTGACACAAATGAAGGGTTTAATTTGCTTAAATGGTTATTAGATCTGCATTTGTTCCAAGTGATAAATGTATAGCTCCAGAGAACGCAAGGTTTTCTTCCGTATATAGGTCCATCTCTGTTCCTTTAAAAATATACGTAGGTGCTTTCCTAACACAGTGTCTCCTCGCCTTTCTTTCAGCAGCCAATGTAGTGTACCAGCAACCAACCACACTGCAAAATTGTGAAATTTCGTGTCTTTGAAACGAAACTCCAGTTGTACCGGCTGTGGTACCGAACGTAAGTATTCTTCTGGACGAAGTTTATGTAATGTGTCTCGGATGGAGGTCCAAATCAAGTCAGCTCGCTGACAGTTGTACAAGCGATGCTCAAGTGTATCATCTTGCACACATACGCCACAGATCTTCGAATTCACTCTCCCGTGACGCCACGTCTTTTCTGCTGTTGGAACCGTTTCATTAACAACTTCATAAACAGTTTCTCTCTATATCGACGGAAGGTTACAGTTGGTTGCATTGGCCCAAACGCATTTTCAGTCACGACTGTATTTTGTTTCCACATTAGGTCGTTGAATACCTGGCTTCGTCAAGTGTCCATAGAGGTTCTTGATAGTCAGAAACTTCTCCAGTCGCTCCCCGGAATTTTCAAGAGCACCAAGTTTGGCGACCAAACGATTAAATTCCCGTGTCGGTCTCTCCAATGCCTTGGTCACTGGTGTGAGGAAAACACGTGTAGGGGAAGGATTAGTGTGCTATACAATTCAGCACCCCTGCTTGGGACTTTTACGCATTAACAAATTTAGGCCCTATCCTCCCTAGCCTGAAAGTGTGCGTGTGCGTGCGCGTGCATGTGTGAAGACAACCCAAAAATTAAAACAAACAGCAAACTAGTGAATATTATTGCCTTGTCATTTTGTCCAAAGGCAGAAGCCAACAAAAACAAAATGCTGATGCTATATCCACATGCCTTTCTCCATCCATTGAATTATTCTTATGAAAGGTTACTCTATGGTTATGCTCCATTATTCTAAATTCACGCCCCCCTCCCGCAAAAATGTTTCATTACACATTTCAATGAAAAGATGGACGTGAACTAAAGTAGATCATCCCCAGATTTCATGTGACCATTGGAAATTTTCGTGTACCTTCGTTACATCTGGTTCACAACACACATGCCAGAAATGCCAGAAACGTCTGTGCTTGCCTAATAAAAGATGAAATGTGTAGTGTTTAACGCCCGCTTTTACTACATACGGCACAGCAGGCGGTGACACTGATGATACAGGAGATGAAGATGGAGCACCGGTGGAATGAGATGGTGGGGGAAACCGGAGGTCCCGGAGAAAACCCGCCCCAGCGCCGTGTTGTCCACCACAAATCTCACTTTGCGGTCGCCTGGGATCGAACCCGGGCCACCTTGGTGGGAGCCAAGCGGTCTAACCACTGAGCCACGGCGTGGCCGCTTGCCTAATAGGCTACTTAAAAGCGGTATTTGGTACATTTACAGTGGCCGAGAGGTTAAAAACCACCGCCTGCACTCATTAGCCCTCTACATCCAAATATCACATTGATATTTTATTTAATTTTAAGACTGATTGTGTACAACATAATATTGTATTAATATAATTTTAAGTATCAAGTTTTAGACATAGATACAGAGAAGCATAATTTGAATGAGTAGAACCAGACTGAAAAATTCATTGCCATAGCTGGGATTTGAACCACGGATCTCCCGCTCTCCATGCAGTTGCTCTAACCAACTGAGCTACCGTGACCAACATGCCGACATGACATTAAATTCTCCAGCTGACTCGTATGTTTCCCGGTAGACCACTAGGGGTTCTCATATGCTATGAGACACGCACCTTTTGTGGCGACTTACTATGCTGTAAGTAATTAAGTCCCAGGCTTCATAGTTAAACCACTGCTATTCAGGTAAATTGATGGAAATAATCCTATCTTCCACACTAGCCGTGTGTAGGCTAAGGTTTGAATGAGTAGAGCCAAACGGAAAAACTCAATGCCATTGCCGGGATTTGAATTACGGATCTCCCGCTCTCCGTGCGGTTGCTCCAACCAACTGAGCTACTATGACCAACATGCCGACATGACATTAAATTCACCAACTGACTCGTACATTTCCCCGTAAACGAGAAATGGTGCTGCTCCATTTCTATTGCAACCTCTCCTTCAAGTGCTGCTTGGAGGTGATGGGGTCTTCCGCTCGGCCTTCTCCAGTTTATCTCATACTACTTCTATGGGATTAAGATCCGGGGACTCAGGGGGTGGATGCAGTACATGACAGTTGTAAAGTAACCATAGCTGGACAATGTGGGACGTATCCTTCGGATCATTATCCTAATAAAATGAGAAGCTGTTCAAAATAACCATTAATTCTGCACTTTGTTTTAAATTTTGCTGTAATAGTATTAGGATACACTTCCTTGTTCATGGTTGTCTATGAACACCAGCTTTCCCACCCCCGTAGAGGAAATACAACCCCATACCATTACACTTCCTCCGCCGTGTTTGACACTGCCTTGTAAATTGCGCTCTACCAACTCCATATTTGGTTTCCTCCACATAACCATCTTGCCATCGGAACCAGCAAGGTTGTATTTGCTTTCGTCACAAAAAATAACTTGGTCCCACCAATCGGTTGCCGTGCTAACAAATTATTTGGCAAATTGTAAAAGTTTTCTTTTAATCTTGCTAGAAATGTGACTTTTTACTGGCTACGCGACCATAAAACTCTTGTTTTCGCATGGTCCTTCTGACCGTTTCAGGGCTGTCAGTCCCAGTTCTTCCTGAATCTCAGTACAAATCACCGGAGCACTTGTACGCTGATTCCGTTTTACCTTCCGCATAATAAAAGACTCCTGCCTATCGGTAAGATGTTTTGATCGCCTTGGCTTTGCTCGAGATTCAATTCTGTCTTCATACTTTTACCGGTAAATTATGTCGCTAACTGTACTTTTGTTAAGATTCACAATCACTGCTATTTCCCGGCGTGTTTTGTTCTTTTCATAGTGATAGATCACTGTCTGTTCAAAGGTACTCTGCTTACCTCTGGGTCCCATACTATGTTGTTGCCTTGTTTTTGGTACACAATTGACGTACTTCTTCTACGATGTTGTTTTGTCTACTGACAGACTTCACCTACTCGTTTATATTCCATTTCATTTGTGCCGTCCGAATCGTTTTGTATCGTAAACTCATGATGCAAACAAGGTTGAATGGTGAAGCTCTTAGTTTAGCCACATTTTCAATCTCTAAAATGGATATTTAGAGCAAATGATTTTTGCTTAATACAAGTAGTACCTTGTGATTGATACATATAATCTATCCTGCTTTATAGATCACTCCATAGTGAAATGCAAAGGCTGTCCGATTATTTATGGGAGTCAGTGTATTATCTCAGGCGATGGAACTCGTATAAGGTTATGTTCGCTGCAACATACACGTGTAGTTTCTAATGTCCCTCTTTTTTTTTCTTTACTCTATTTGGTCCTATATCTGATTAACACCACACGTGTGTATGTGTGTTTTGTATTATATATGGAGCTCATATTTCTTTATCCTGTCCGACCAGTTACTGTTGATTTGTTTCTTTCTCCCTCTCCCTCAATGTAACAATTTAACCTTGTACTGCAATAAGGAATACTAGGTTGACTCTTGTCTTTTCCATGTTCGGTTTCCGTTTGATGCAATATTTATTCATCTCTGTGGACGTAAAGAAATTGTCGACTTCGAGCAGGCATGATTTTGCTGAAACGAGGTTTCTGTTATGACGTGCCTTTACGTCAGGTTTCCATAACAATAGGTTAGGAGCTGGTGCACTCTTTGTCCGTGGACCGTGCTTCGTCATAACAGCTCTGCAATTGCTTCCGCGTACAATAGGGCAATTCTGACCAAGCTAATCAAAATTTGCATGAGGTGACCTTGCAGGCTTCAGTCTGAAAAGAGGTATTAAATCAAAACGGTAGCTACAGATTAGAAGTGAAAAATGGCACTGAGCTATTAAAGTTCCTTGAAAATCTTTATGCCTATTTGACATGTTTTACTTCAGAAAAATGCAAAATGTATTATTTAAATACTAATACACACAACTGTATTTTAAAAATTAACTCCTCGCGTGTAATCTTTGTAACCACTTATCGTTAGTGATCGAATTAAAGCAATTAAAAAGTGTAGCAAAAACAGATTTTATGTCCATTCTCCAAGTTTTCATTAAAAATTTGATCAAGGTTGACTGTAAATTAAGTACATTGCCTGGGACTTTTTTAATACTTTAAAAATTTGAAAGACCTTAAGTGTCGAATAAAAGACATTGGAAATACATAAATACAAACCATTAGGACGAATGCTCTTGGGCATTTAATTGGATAAATATTATAATATAAATATTAATATGTAATAGATTAAAAGTAATATCATACAAAAGTCATGGAAGAGCAGAATGGATTTAGGAAAGGAAGGTCATCTGTTGACAACGTATTTATCCTAAAGCAAATGATAGAAAATAAAATAGAATTTAATTTGGAGACTCACCTTGCCTTCGTGGATTTTGAGAAGGCTTTCGACCGGGTAGAACAGAATAAATTATGGCAGATATTAAAGACAAAATGTTACCCAGAGCATTTGATTAAAATCATACAAAGTTTATACGTAGATAACGTAATGGTTATTGAAGTAAATGGGAAGTTAACTGAAGAAATTAGAATAAGTTAAGGACTTAAACAAGGATGCAGTCTACCAGCCATTTTATTTAATATATATCTAGACGATATTTTAAACAAATGGAAATTTAAAGTAAATAGCGATATTAACATAGTGCAAAGAACGTTAAATATATTAATGTTTGGTGATGATGTAGCTTTCATTTTTGACAATGAGGATAAGCTGCAAAAAGCAATGTATGAATTGAATAAAATCAGCAAAATATATAAGATGAAAATTTCAAATAAAAAAACCAAGGTAATGGCATTCCACGGCAAATACCCGGTAAGGACAAAAATTCTAATTGAGAATAATATTATTGAACAAGTGTCACAGTTTAAGTATCTTGGATGCGACCTAAGTTATGAAATGGATCAAGATATAAATCAGAAAATAAGTAAGTTTCAAGCAGTAACTGGAACAATTAAGAGAAGACTAAAAGGTAAAACAAGAAGAGAAACTCAATTAAAATTTTATTCTGTCATGGCACTCCCTGTCTTGCTATATGGAAGCGAGACGTGGACATTAAGAAACAAAGATTTTAGTAAAATACAAGCAGCAGAAATGCGTTTCCTAAAATCTGTTAAGGGACGTACAAGGGAAAATCAAATTAGAAATGAAGACATAAGAAATGAATTAAACATCAAATCTGTTTTATTAAAATTAATGGAATATAGAGAACATTGGCTCCAACATTTAGGAAGAATGACTCCAGAGAGAATCCTTAAACAAATAATGGAATATAAACCGAAAGGTCGACCTAGGAAACGATTGATCGATGTGAGACCGGAACAGGCTATAGCCTAATCCATGGAGGTAGAAGATTAGTGCTGCGTGATTTAATCGATTAACCGAAACGTTTAGTCGATTAATTGTTTATTTTAGATTAAAGAATTTTAATCGAATAATCAAGTCGATTAAAATTAATAGAGTACAAAAAATATTAATTAAAACTCTTTTAGCCAAATTTGCCCCACTTTGTTTTGATGTATTGCTTCCAACCTAAACAGCTTTTCCAACACATCAAGCTTTCACTAGACACGTATTGTTCTTTGAACTTTGAGATAATATAACTTCTGATAGTTAAAAGAAATCAATCTGAACCCCGAGAGAGTCTAAATAACATTTCTGTTGTTAAATATTCTAAGAGGTATATAAGAGATGCGCCCAGTACCGCACACCTAAGGTTTATTCTTAATTCAAAGAAAATGCAATAGAGAACAATTACTATTACCATGAAGCTAATAACATACAGAAACAGCATTAATAATGAACATTCATGAACCCGAGTCATGTTGACTGTTTACAAACTAAAGTAAATATTAGTGATAACTGCGCATCTCAAAAAGTGTTTCCCAGTACCGGACAGACGTAAATACATATTTCTAAATAAAGGAAAAGGAACTGCATAATAAATCTCAATATAATTATTCTTATCATAAATATTGTATTTTTGAGATAAAAACAGAACATGGTAACATGATAATATATTTTTCAAAACGTTCTCTAGAGATCACAACAAAATAAACATGTCTTAGAACTAATGAAACATTTTTTTTTAAAGAGCGATCACATCTATACATTCAATATTGTCTTGCTCTATACATTAAATATATGTCAAAGCCTTGCACGATACACCAATTACACTGAACTCAAGCCTCGTCTGTGATTTCTAAGCAAATAGTACACTCCCTTAGGACACTTCAATCAACACTGGTTTTGGTTCCAAAATTTAATTTTCTTTTAGTCTTCTATGGCTCTTCACTATTTCCAGTTTCTGTTGGCACATAGTTAGAGCTAGGTTCTCTATTTATAGTTTTATTAATGTTAGCTTTCCGTCCCTTTGCTATTGGTTTGTTCTTCTGTTTTTGTGCCTTTTCCTGCAACATCAACTTACACAGAATCGATTAGATTAAAACATTTTCTTCCTTGTAGTGTTTAAAATATTTTTGTTAAAATTGTATATTTTATGTATCAACTCTAACCCTAATATACCACTGTGTAAAATAGGGTTCAATAAATCTGGATAAAAAAATATAGCTGATCTTTGAAAAGGTTTCTTCGCAGATATATTTAGAGGCAAAGGCTGCCATTAAATTAGATGCAAACAAACGTAATCTGATTATGTATGTATGTATGTATGTATGTATGTATGTATGTATGTATGTATGTATGTATGTATGTATGTATGTATGTATGTATGTATGTATGTATGTATGTATGTATGTATGTATGTATGTATGTATGTATGTATGTATGTATGTATGTATGTATGTATGTATGTATGTATGTATGTATGTATGTATGTATGTATGTATGTATGTATGTATGTATGTATGTATGCATTTATTAACTGCAATTGGGTACTACCCGGTGGCAGAGTTAAGAATACAGATCAAATTACAAATACTAGATTTACAGCAATAACACAATAAACAATACAAACATGATATTTTACTTTAGTCACTTAAAACATACCTATTTAATTCTCTATTTACATATTATATATCATTATAATTTAAAAGTTAAACTATAAACTATCTAGATTTTTTCCAAATTTCTTCAGCGACAGGGGACAGCCCAGAAAGGCTGCTACAGGCAATTCATTCCATTCTTCAATGGTTCTATTAACAAAAGAAAATTTTCCTACGTCGGTTCTGTATCTTCTACCCTTAATTTTATACCTATGATCGTTTCGTCCATAATAATCCGGATTATCTAACCTTACACTAACGTCCCCCCATGCCTTTACACCAGCATTAGCTTTGAATAATGCTACCAACGTATGTTTTTTACGCCTAATTCTTAATTCCTCCCATTTAGTCTCATCTCCTTTTATAGGCCCAAAATACTTGCCTCTTTTTATGAATTTTATTGCCCTCTTCTGTATTTTTTCTAATGGAGCGATTTGGTTAGCTCTATACGGGTCCCCGCATGCTACTCCATATTCCATAACCGGCCGCACTAAGGCCTTGTAGGCAATTTCCCTGGACCTAGCGCTCCCCTTTTTCAATATTCTCATTACGAAATGTAATGCCTTCCACGCATTCCTAGATGTGGAATTTACTTGTTCGTCCCATAATCACTACAGGGCAAAGATTTAAATAATTTCCATCCTTCTTTCTCAGAACATTTTACTGTCGAGGAATTTTGCAGTAAAAGTAGTTCATTTGTAGCTCGTGTGGGGCCTCACTACATGGAAACTTCAAAGAAATGCAAAATAATTGGATATTTGTCTTAAATTTCTTTATATATTCAAATTGCGAAGGGAATGTCATGTCATGCTTAATACATTCTGCATACTCTTCCGGAAATATGACATTTATTGTGAACACGGAACCTAAGCAAGGGAAATTATATAAATCTGTAACTATCAGTTGTCCTTCCTACAGTCGCAATTGTGCCATAAATAAGATATTGAATTCATTATCAACTCCCCTCAGAAATACACTTAACCGCACCTCGTCAGATCTGTCTACCGATTCGTGCAGGGCTAGAGAAAAACATGTTAATGACCTTATTTTGTCCTTTAATTGCCTTTCCACATCACAACACAATTCGTCTAGGCGTCTCGTTACTGTACCTCGAGAGAGACGGACTAATGCAAATAAATCGACTAAATCATGACATAATACCTTCACAGCAACTGGCAAGCTTTGCTTGATAAATTCGCCGTCACTAAATGGTTTCATGTTTTTTCCAATAAGTTCCACCAGGTTATAAGGAAGATGTACCACATTTTCAACATTAGGGTCATATTCAACAGGTGCTTTCATTTCTTTCAGTTTTTGTGACCTGGCTTCACCTAGAACAAGATATGCTAAACGTTAGTAGCAACGGCTTTGACTACTGCCTCTGTCTCTCGCTGCCTTTTTTTTTTTCTAATTTTTTTTTATCTTTTTGTAATTTTTTTAAAAAAATTCTCTACTTATATTTTTTTATATTTAAGACGGGAATGGGTAACGGGTAAGAATTTTTTCTTTCTTTTTTTCCCTTGTTTTATTGGCTTGTACTGTGACACAAATGAAGGGTTTAATTTGCTTAAATGGTTATTAGATCTGCATTTGTTCCAAGTGATAAATGTATAGCTCCAGAGAACGCAAGGTTTTCTTCCGTATATAGGTCCATCTCTGTTCCTTTAAAAATATACGTAGGTGCTTTCCTAACACAGTGTCTCCTCGCCTTTCTTTCAGCAGCCAATGTAGTGTACCAGCAACCAACCACACTGCAAAATTGTGAAATTTCGTGTCTTTGAAACGAAACTCCAGTTGTACCGGCTGTGGTACCGAACGTAAGTATTCTTCTGGACGAAGTTTATGTAATGTGTCTCGGATGGAGGTCCAAATCAAGTCAGCTCGCTGACAGTTGTACAAGCGATGCTCAAGTGTATCATCTTGCACACATACGCCACAGATCTTCGAATTCACTCTCCCGTGACGCCACGTCTTTTCTGCTGTTGGAACCGTTTCATTAACAACTTCATAAACAGTTTCTCTCTATATCGACGGAAGGTTACAGTTGGTTGCATTGGCCCAAACGCATTTTCAGTCACGACTGTATTTTGTTTCCACATTAGGTCGTTGAATACCTGGCTTCGTCAAGTGTCCATAGAGGTTCTTGATAGTCAGAAACTTCTCCAGTCGCTCCCCGGAATTTTCAAGAGCACCAAGTTTGGCGACCAAACGATTAAATTCCCGTGTCGGTCTCTCCAATGCCTTGGTCACTGGTGTGAGGAAAACACGTGTAGGGGAAGGATTAGTGTGCTATACAATTCAGCACCCCTGCTTGGGACTTTTACGCATTAACAAATTTAGGCCCTATCCTCCCTAGCCTGAAAGTGTGCGTGTGCGTGCGCGTGCATGTGTGAAGACAACCCAAAAATTAAAACAAACAGCAAACTAGTGAATATTATTGCCTTGTCATTTTGTCCAAAGGCAGAAGCCAACAAAAACAAAATGCTGATGCTATATCCACATGCCTTTCTCCATCCATTGAATTATTCTTATGAAAGGTTACTCTATGGTTATGCTCCATTATTCTAAATTCACGCCCCCCTCCCGCAAAAATGTTTCATTACACATTTCAATGAAAAGATGGACGTGAACTAAAGTAGATCATCCCCAGATTTCATGTGACCATTGGAAATTTTCGTGTACCTTCGTTACATCTGGTTCACAACACACATGCCAGAAATGCCAGAAACGTCTGTGCTTGCCTAATAAAAGATGAAATGTGTAGTGTTTAACGCCCGCTTTTACTACATACGGCACAGCAGGCGGTGACACTGATGATACAGGAGATGAAGATGGAGCACCGGTGGAATGAGATGGTGGGGGAAACCGGAGGTCCCGGAGAAAACCCGCCCCAGCGCCGTGTTGTCCACCACAAATCTCACTTTGCGGTCGCCTGGGATCGAACCCGGGCCACCTTGGTGGGAGCCAAGCGGTCTAACCACTGAGCCACGGCGTGGCCGCTTGCCTAATAGGCTACTTAAAAGCGGTATTTGGTACATTTACAGTGGCCGAGAGGTTAAAAACCACCGCCTGCACTCATTAGCCCCCTACATCCAAATATCACATTGATATTTTATTTAATTTTAAGACTGATTGTGTACAACATAATATTGTATTAATATAATTTTAAGTATCAAGTTTTAGACATAGATACAGAGAAGCATAATTTGAATGAGTAGAACCAGACTGAAAAATTCATTGCCATAGCTGGGATTTGAACCACGGATCTCCCGCTCTCCATGCAGTTGCTCTAACCAACTGAGCTACCGTGACCAACATGCCGACATGACATTAAATTCTCCAGCTGACTCGTATGTTTCCCGGTAGACCACTAGGGGTTCTCATATGCTATGAGACACGCACCTTTTGTGGCGACTTACTATGCTGTAAGTAATTAAGTCCCAGGCTTCATAGTTAAACCACTGCTATTCAGGTAAATTGATGGAAATAATCCTATCTTCCACACTAGCCGTGTGTAGGCTAAGGTTTGAATGAGTAGAGCCAAACGGAAAAACTCAATGCCATTGCCGGGATTTGAATTACGGATCTCCCGCTCTCCGTGCGGTTGCTCCAACCAACTGAGCTACTATGACCAACATGCCGACATGACATTAAATTCACCAACTGACTCGTACATTTCCCCGTAAACGAGAAATGGTGCTGCTCCATTTCTATTGCAACCTCTCCTTCAAGTGCTGCTTGGAGGTGATGGGGTCTTCCGCTCGGCCTTCTCCAGTTTATCTCATACTACTTCTATGGGATTAAGATCCGGGGACTCAGGGGGTGGATGCAGTACATGACAGTTGTAAAGTAACCATAGCTGGACAATGTGGGACGTATCCTTCGGATCATTATCCTAATAAAATGAGAAGCTGTTCAAAATAACCATTAATTCTGCACTTTGTTTTAAATTTTGCTGTAATAGTATTAGGATACACTTCCTTGTTCATGGTTGTCTATGAACACCAGCTTTCCCACCCCCGTAGAGGAAATACAACCCCATATCATTACACTTCCTCCGCCGTGTTTGACACTGCCTTGTAAATTGCGCTCTACCAACTCCATATTTGGTTTCCTCCACATAACCATCTTGCCATCGGAACCAGCAAGGTTGTATTTGCTTTCGTCACAAAAAATAACTTGGTCCCACCAATCGGTTGCCGTGCTAACAAATTATTTGGCAAATTGTAAAAGTTTTCTTTTAATCTTGCTAGAAATGTGACTTTTTACTGGCTACGCGACCATAAAACTCTTGTTTTCGCATGGTCCTTCTGACCGTTTCAGGGCTGTCAGTCCCAGTTCTTCCTGAATCTCAGTACAAATCACCGGAGCACTTGTACGCTGATTCCGTTTTACCTTCCGCATAATAAAAGACTCCTGCCTATCGGTAAGATGTTTTGATCGCCTTGGCTTTGCTCGAGATTCAATTCTGTCTTCATACTTTTACCGGTAAATTATGTCGCTAACTGTACTTTTGTTAAGATTCACAATCACTGCTATTTCCCGGCGTGTTTTGTTCTTTTCATAGTGATAGATCACTGTCTGTTCAAAGGTACTCTGCTTACCTCTGGGTCCCATACTATGTTGTTGCCTTGTTTTTGGTACACAATTGACGTACTTCTTCTACGATGTTGTTTTGTCTACTGACAGACTTCACCTACTCGTTTATATTCCATTTCATTTGTGCCGTCCGAATCGTTTTGTATCGTAAACTCATGATGCAAACAAGGTTGAATGGTGAAGCTCTTAGTTTAGCCACATTTTCAATCTCTAAAATGGATATTTAGAGCAAATGATTTTTGCTTAATACAAGTAGTACCTTGTGATTGATACATATAATCTATCCTGCTTTATAGATCACTCCATAGTGAAATGCAAAGGCTGTCCGATTATTTATGGGAGTCAGTGTAGTATCTCAGGCGATGGAACTCGTATAAGGTTATGTTCGCTGCAACATACACGTGTAGTTTCTAATGTCCCTCTTTTTTTTTCTTTACTCTATTTGGTCCTATATCTGATTAACACCACACGTGTGTATGTGTGTTTTGTATTATATATGGAGCTCATATTTCTTTATCCTGTCCGACCAGTTACTGTTGATTTGTTTCTTTCTCCCTCTCCCTCAATGTAACAATTTAACCTTGTACTGCAATAAGGAATACTAGGTTGACTCTTGTCTTTTCCATGTTCGGTTTCCGTTTGATGCAATATTTATTCATCTCTGTGGACGTAAAGAAATTGTCGACTTCGAGCAGGCATGATTTTGCTGAAACGAGGTTTCTGTTATGACGTGCCTTTACGTCAGGTTTCCATGACAATAGGTTAGGAGCTGGTGCACTCTTTGTCCGTGGACCGTGCTTCGTCATAACAGCTCTGCAATTGCTTCCGCGTACAATAGGGCAATTCTGACCAAGCTAATCAAAATTTGCATGAGGTGACCTTGCAGGCTTCAGTCTGAAAAGAGGTATTAAATCAAAACGGTAGCTACAGATTAGAAGTGAAAAATGGCACTGAGCTATTAAAGTTCCTTGAAAATCTTTATGCCTATTTGACATGTTTTACTTCAGAAAAATGCAAAATGTATTATTTAAATACTAATACACACAACTGTATTTTAAAAATTAACTCCTCGCGTGTAATCTTTGTAACCACTTATCGTTAGTGATCGAATTAAAGCAATTAAAAAGTGTAGCAAAAACAGATTTTATGTCCATTCTCCAAGTTTTCATTAAAAATTTGATCAAGGTTGACTGTAAATTAAGTACATTGCCTGGGACTTTTTTAATACTTTAAAAATTTGAAAGACCTTAAGTGTCGAATAAAAGACATTGGAAATACATAAATACAAACCATTAGGACGAATGCTCTTGGGCATTTAATTGGATAAATATTATAATATAAATATTAATATGTAATAGATTAAAAGTAATATCATACAAAAGTCATGGAAGAGCAGAATGGATTTAGGAAAGGAAGGTCATCTGTTGACAACGTATTTATCCTAAAGCAAATGATAGAAAATAAAATAGAATTTAATTTGGAGACTCACCTTGCCTTCGTGGATTTTGAGAAGGCTTTCGACCGGGTAGAACAGAATAAATTATGGCAGATATTAAAGACAAAATGTTACCCAGAGCATTTGATTAAAATCATACAAAGTTTATACGTAGATAACGTAATGGTTATTGAAGTAAATGGGAAGTTAACTGAAGAAATTAGAATAAGTTAAGGACTTAAACAAGGATGCAGTCTACCAGCCATTTTATTTAATATATATCTAGACGATATTTTAAACAAATGGAAATTTAAAGTAAATAGCGATATTAACATAGTGCAAAGAACGTTAAATATATTAATGTTTGGTGATGATGTAGCTTTCATTTTTGACAATGAGGATAAGCTGCAAAAAGCAATGTATGAATTGAATAAAATCAGCAAAATATATAAGATGAAAATTTCAAATAAAAAAACCAAGGTAATGGCATTCCACGGCAAATACCCGGTAAGGACAAAAATTCTAATTGAGAATAATATTATTGAACAAGTGTCACAGTTTAAGTATCTTGGATGCGACCTAAGTTATGAAATGGATCAAGATATAAATCAGAAAATAAGTAAGTTTCAAGCAGTAACTGGAACAATTAAGAGAAGACTAAAAGGTAAAACAAGAAGAGAAACTCAATTAAAATTTTATTCTGTCATGGCACTCCCTGTCTTGCTATATGGAAGCGAGACGTGGACATTAAGAAACAAAGATTTTAGTAAAATACAAGCAGCAGAAATGCGTTTCCTAAAATCTGTTAAGGGACGTACAAGGGAAAATCAAATTAGAAATGAAGACATAAGAAATGAATTAAACATCAAATCTGTTTTATTAAAATTAATGGAATATAGAGAACATTGGCTCCAACATTTAGGAAGAATGACTCCAGAGAGAATCCTTAAACAAATAATGGAATATAAACCGAAAGGTCGACCTAGGAAACGATTGATCGATGTGAGACCGGAACAGGCTATAGCCTAATCCATGGAGGTAGAAGATTAGTGCTGCGTGATTTAATCGATTAACCGAAACGTTTAGTCGATTAATTGTTTATTTTAGATTAAAGAATTTTAATCGAATAATCAAGTCGATTAAAATTAATAGAGTACAAAAAATATTAATTAAAACTCTTTTAGCCAAATTTGCCCCACTTTGTTTTGATGTATTGCTTCCAACCTAAACAGCTTTTCCAACACATCAAGCTTTCACTAGACACGTATTGTTCTTTGAACTTTGAGATAATATAACTTCTGATAGTTAAAAGAAATCAATCTGAACCCCGAGAGAGTCTAAATAACATTTCTGTTGTTAAATATTCTAAGAGGTATATAAGAGATGCGCCCAGTACCGCACACCTAAGGTTTATTCTTAATTCAAAGAAAATGCAATAGAGAACAATTACTATTACCATGAAGCTAATAACATACAGAAACAGCATTAATAATGAACATTCATGAACCCGAGTCATGTTGACTGTTTACAAACTAAAGTAAATATTAGTGATAACTGCGCATCTCAAAAAGTGTTTCCCAGTACCGGACAGACGTAAATACATATTTCTAAATAAAGGAAAAGGAACTGCATAATAAATCTCAATATAATTATTCTTATCATAAATATTGTATTTTTGAGATAAAAACAGAACATGGTAACATGATAATATATTTTTCAAAACGTTCTCTAGAGATCACAACAAAATAAACATGTCTTAGAACTAATGAAACATTTTTTTTTAAAGAGCGATCACATCTATACATTCAATATTGTCTTGCTCTATACATTAAATATATGTCAAAGCCTTGCACGATACACCAATTACACTGAACTCAAGCCTCGTCTGTGATTTCTAAGCAAATAGTACACTCCCTTAGGACACTTCAATCAACACTGGTTTTGGTTCCAAAATTTAATTTTCTTTTAGTCTTCTATGGCTCTTCACTATTTCCAGTTTCTGTTGGCACATAGTTAGAGCTAGGTTCTCTATTTATAGTTTTATTAATGTTAGCTTTCCGTCCCTTTGCTATTGGTTTGTTCTTCTGTTTTTGTGCCTTTTCCTGCAACATCAACTTACACAGAATCGATGTTTATGTTTCAGCAATATATTGTTACTCCCAGGCTCATTTATCCTTCTATCACCCTTTATTGCTTGTTTCATATTTTTTTCTAACCATATTCCTTTCTTTTTGACCTCCATGTTGACAGGAATGCCTATAAATGAAAATTAATCTAATATCAGTGAAAGTTCAGGGAATAAAAGTATAACTTCGCATACGGTACTGGGAAAATTGCTATCGTACGGTATTGAGCAACTCACACGTACGTATATATAACGTCATAACACGAACCGATATTTTTAAACCGACACTGTATTTTGTGTTTGTGTAGGCTACTTAATACCAAATGATATGAGTACAAATACTTAATTAGTTCCTCACCGGACAAGGCAGCAGCAATGCCAGTAACTTATTAACAGCACAGCTCCATTTCACTGCACGACTTCTCTGAACAATAACTTCTGATTCAACTGTGACTTTGTGGGTTCGTAGAATTAAGTCAAATTGCACAAACTCAAACTGTTCTTTATTTCCACCAAATTATAATTGGAACACTTGCCGATTACATAGAATTACGTAGCGCGCACAATTACAATCCACCAGTTCGTCTGTCACAGGTCCACTCCACTCACTATTACGTAACACTCACAATTACGTAACACTCGCCACTCGGCAACTTTCCGCACAACAACTCTCTTTAGAGCTCACTAAGAACTCTGATACACGTACGCAGTCTTCCAGTCCATTCGCTAGCACTGCGCTCTTCACGGCTGCTAGCCAAGAACTGACTGTCTCGTCCACTGCAGCCCCTTATATAGGCAGATCTATCTGGAAGCTTCGTGGCTCAGAACAATCATCCCGATTGTTCCAGACGTCAGGAGGAGGGGAAAGAGACGGTACAGTGGCTCGTGATGCTCTTCTAACCATCACCTCCGTGAGCGCTACACAGATAAATGAGTGGGCGTGGACTGGATGCTTCACGTCTGGCCCCTACCTGGCAGCTGGTTCTCTTGGGAATTCCGATGTTTGGGTGACACAACGGACAAAGAGGAGGGAAAACTTTCCGTTGGTAACAAATATGATTGTCTAAATACACAACATGAGCTTCTACTATTTATAGGCAACTACGAGATACTGACACCGTGCGGTACTGGGCACTGTGTGCTACTGGGCGCATCTCCCCTACAGATGTTGACGCAGAGGCTTCTTTCCTTACAGAATATTTATCGCTTGCTAGCATAAACTGAACTGTACAACCTTGAACCAAACACTTCGCTTACGCAGCTATGGAACCAATAGCTGATTGCTCTTCTGCGGGCTGGTGGTGGTGTCACTTTGCTGTCACTGCAGTAAGCCAGTAACGTTTCTGAGTACGTGAGAGTGAGTGAAAATTTTGTGCTAAAAAACTTAAAATAAGGAAACACGTTTTGTGCTGAGTGGAACTAAAATTATGGCATACGAAACTTTGCGAGGGAAACTGAGTGTACATTTCGGCTTTAAGCTAAATGAATCTGGTAAAGTGTCTGATAGGAATGTATTTTGTAAAATTTATGGGAAATCATTTAGTTATAGCGGTAGTGCTAGTAGTTTGAATTATCATTTGAAACACAACCATCCATTTCAAAGTGCTAACGAATCATCTCCAACTGTTCCTCAGGCATTGCAGTCCCATCTGAATAATTTCACAGCCAAACCGATTTCTTCAATCAAGGAAGCTGAATTAACAAATAAAATCGTAAACTGGATAGTAAAGGATAGCCGACCTATCAGTATTGTTGCGGATGAAGGGCTAAAAGAAGTTTTAAGAGAAGCCGCTGGAAACAGTTCGTATAATCTTCCATTAAAAGATGTTGTAAGTAAACGAATTGACAAGTTATACGATAGTGAAAGATCTAAGCTATTGGGCATATTAAAGTATGCGGAATATGTTAGCTTAACAGGAGATATCGAATCAAAGATATCTAGGAGTCTAAAAGTCTTCGGGTGAACTGGATGACGACTTTGCAAATCCTCTTCATTGGTGGAAGACACATTCTATTCAGTTGCCAATTCTTTCATCCATAGCGAAGAAATGACTTTGTGTACCAGCTACATCGGTTCCCTGTGAAGGTGATGTAGGATATATTGTCACCAAACGAAGAGCGGCACTTAATTCAAAACATGTGAATGCACTTATATGTTTAAAATCCTGGATGAAACACTGAGTTGGGGAGTCTCCATGTAAACTATTATTTGCATGTCAGTCTCACAAATCTTAGTAGATATTGATATAATACGTCACTAAATAATTAATTACAAAACTACTGTAGATCTAATTCAATACATATATGAAGCATGTGCACTTGATGCAAACACAAATTTTGAATCTAAATACTTAAGTTTCATAATTAAATATAGAGCATTAAATTGCTTTATATAATCTTTACACCTAATTTTCAGTCATATAATATCTCGATTAATCTATCGAGTAATCGATTAAAGTAACATGTTTAATCGATTAACTTTTGATCGACCTACAGCACTAATAAATATTGAAGTTTTAAGGGTCTCTGAGAGAAACATTCATACTGTGCAATTAGGCAGAAGTTTCAAAGATAAATCTAAATATTTAACGTTTTGAAAATGTTCACCAAATTTCAGCTATGGGTACCCATAGCAAATTTCGGCTTTTGTGGTTCATATATTTAGATATTAATGGAAGCAGATTTTTAATAGTAGTGGCTCGTGAATGTCTTTTGTGGATCTGCTTGAAATTATTTGTCAGGATATTTTTATTTGTTTTTTACTTTACGTCCTCCCAAGTTAAGTCATATCGGACGATGAATGGGTGAAATGATACCCAAATGAGCCCAGGGACCATAGAGCTAAATGTTACTTGATTCATCTTTCAGTACAAGGAAACAGAATTTATATACGTTAATGTGTAGTATACACGATGTTCATTTTTATTCGTTATTTCCCGCCCTTTGATTGAGCAAGAATGACGTCATACTTGACTGGTGAGTATCTTGAAATCATAGTGCCCTCTTTGGAGAAGAAGCGGTAGCTTTTGCAGAAAAGTAAGCAAATTACAGCGCTGTGAGTGTTGTTGTGCTAGTAACTAATACGGCCAGCTTCCCCCGGATATGAACACAGAGCACCTCATCCTCATGGTTGAAGCAGGATATCTACGTTGTTAGCACAATTCTTTCCCTTCTCGTGAGAGTTTTTGCGGCTATCAGTTTCTTCTGGTCACCAATTGTATCATCTTAATTTTAAATAAGTGTCATGAGATCTGTCGTTTTCAGGTGTGGTTCAGAGTGAAATAAATACAATTTTGGAGAAGTCCAATTTTGTAACAAATAATTTAATTGTATTGTCAGGATTACATTTTACTTGAACTTTCTTTCCTAGTCAATCATTGCAGGTTATCTCCAGCATATCGATAAATTCTTACTTCTTTAATAAAAAGATTCCATTAATTACATAAAACTCCTTACTCTTGCACGTTCACTCATCACTACCAAGATTACAGAACATATATCCTTATGAAGATTATTAATTTTCCAGTACTATGCAAAAATTTTCATCTTTTCACATCAAGCAATATTATCGATTTTCTTTTCCCTAGCAACCGTTCATCATTTTTTTATATTGTCATATCATGGCCCACTAATATTCAGATCAGAAAACGAAACTTATTTTTAAAAAAAACTCCCGTTACAAATGCCCTTCTTCGAAATATATGGAAAATATTTTAATTTAAATACTTCAACAATGTGTTTCCATATATTTTGAAGAATGCCCCAAATTTAACAATTTTGTTTACAATAATGAATAATAATGTGACTTTGTGGGTTCGTGAAATGAAAAGTCCAATTTCACCACTCAAAAATGTTCTTTATTTCCACCGACTTACAGTTTAACACTTGCCAATTACACAGAATTACTTGCTGCACACAATTACAATTCACCAGTTCGTTACAATTTCACTTGTACTCGCGATTACATAAACTCCGATGCACATACCAGTTACGTACAGTCTTCCGTTGCACAATCTTCTCGTTCATGAACACGTCACTGACTAACTCTTACACCAAGAACTGCGACTGTCTCCTCGCTCACACTCACTAACCAACTGACCGACTGACCTGACTGACTAGCTGCAGCCCTTTTTATAGGCATCTCGCCGTCTTCTCGACGTTTCCAGATGATGAACGATCCCGTAATTTCTAGAACCAGGTGGACAGAAACAGACGGCACACTGATGTTTTTCCTCCCAACCACTGCCTGTCACCACTACAAGACAAACGAGGAGGAGGTGTGGCTAAACGAACCTCCCCTGCCTTCCGCTGCCAGCTGCTTTCACAGGGTGTTCCAGCGCTCGCGTTACACTGCTCCCTCCTCAAAGCTGTTCGCCCCGAACAGCCCCATCGTAGCGTGCGAGGCGGTCCAGGTGTACCACCAGCATCTGCTCGGAGTCTCAGCCAGAAGTAGCGCTGCCGTAGTTTGTGAATCATTCGGTTCGCTCCCAGGTGTCCTCCTGAAGTACCGGCGTGCACTTCCTCCAAGACTTCCGGGACCTTGCTCCGGGGAAGTACCAACTGTCCTCTCTGCGCCTTCCCATCGGGTGACTCCCATACCCGGAACAGCACGCCCTCTCTGGTCTTCAACGAGTCCCATTGGGCCCAGTACGACTTGTAGGTGGCGCTCCTCGGCGCGATGTCCTCCCAGGTTGGTCTCGTCCCTGTGTCCACTTCCCTCAAGAGTGGCCCCAAGTCTGCGTCCGCCAGCTGCTCCCTCCTCAGGCCTGCGCTATCCCAGCCTTCAGCAGGCACTGCCACAACTACTCGGACTGCTGCGGCACGCTCCTTCTCTTCCACTCTTGTGCGCTCATGGCCGTCCTGGATCTGCGGTAGGACACCTCCAATGTAATGGTCGCTAGCGTCGGTGTCCACAATGAAGGCGCCACCCGGTTGTGGGAAACCCAAAATTGGAGCATTGCACAGGGTCCCCTTCGGGTGCTGGAAAGCGTCTTCGGCGTCCTCCGTCCACACATAAGGCCGGTTTTCCTCCGTCAGGCGGGTGAGGGGTTTTGCGATGTTGTCGGCCTTTTCCTCTAAATCATTAAGGCGGTCGTCTACTTGACCCTTCCGCTTGCCCAGGTTCGCGACGTCATCCCTCACGCCGGCCAAACGTTCCTCAAACTTTGCGGCGAGAGCCTCGTTCGCCGCCCTCACCTCCGTTGTCAGTTCGGCCATCTTTGAGGTCATTGTCGTGGCCAAGTTGTTGTTAGCCGTTTCCGTCTTCGCTGTTAATTCGGCCTTCATTTCTTCCATCTTCTCGGTGATGTCGTTGGCCGTCTTCATTTGTTTCAGTTCCGCGGTGATGTTGTCGTTGGCCGTCTTCACTTGTTTCAATTCTGCGGTGATGTTGTTACTTGCCGCTTCTATTTTTGCAGCGAGGTTTTCATTTGCCATTTTCATTTCCGAGATTAGTTCGGCCTTCATTTCCATCATCTTCTCCAAAAAATTTTCCAATGCCGCGTCCATGGTTGTAATGTTCGGTGATGTTATTTTCCCGCTTCCTGACACCAGTGTGACTTTGTGGGTTCGTGAAATGAAAAGTCCAATTTCACCACTCAAAAATGTTCTTTATTTCCACCGACTTACAGTTTAACACTTGCCAATTACACAGAATTACTTGCTGCACACAATTACAATTCACCAGTTCGTTACAATTTCACTTGTACTCGCGATTACATAAACTCCGATGCACATACCAGTTACGTACAGTCTTCCGTTGCACAATCTTCTCGTTCATGAACACGTCACTGACTAACTCTTACACCAAGAACTGCGACTGTCTCCTCGCTCACACTCACTAACCAACTGACCGACTGACCTGACTGACTAGCTGCAGCCCTTTTTATAGGCATCTCGCCGTCTTCTCGACGTTTCCAGATGATGAACGATCCCGTAATTTCTAGAACCAGGTGGACAGAAACAGACGGCACACTGATGTTTTTCCTCCCAACCACTGCCTGTCACCACTACAAGACAAACGAGGAGGAGGTGTGGCTAACCGAACCTCCCCTGCCTTCCGCTGCCAGCTGCTTTCACAGGGTGTTCCAGCGCTCGCGTTACAATAACATATATAATATACATAAAACATAACAGTAAATATATATTGAATGAAATATACAAATAAATCAACACTTAAAAACTTGGCATTGCTATAACACATTTTTTTAAATATATATTTGTCTTCATGTTGGGGTGTGCTCTGCCCTAAATTTTCATTAACATATCATAATTAACAATTTTAAGTTACTCACAATCAACAAAACATGATATAATACAAAGAATATTCTTTTTTAATATAACAATTTATATACAAAAGAACTCTGTTTTAGTGTTTCATGTTGGGTGATTCACCGACATAATTAATTTTTCTAGTTCTCTAAGGAATACTTTAGGATTATCTACAGATTCTTCATCGAAAGTGGGTGGACTTATGTCATGTAACAAGTAATTTGTACAATTTGTGGGACCTTGACTGTGTATATTTGTGTGTGTGAGTATATTGGGTGTTGGTTTGTTACTATTTACATCATCTTTAATACTATTCACCTCCTTGGTAAGATTACTCTGCATATTTACTGTTTTCTCATGGTTTTTCCTAGAACTCTCTAACTATACCTCACTTACCTCTTGCTTCATTCTATTTTCTAGTTCTCTGATTTCTATTTTCTGTGTTTCTACAAACTCATTCTGTTGTTGTTTAAGGACATCTGCTTTCTTAGCTATTTCGCTCTTTATATCTTTCACTACATTTTCTTGTACTATCCTAATTTCCTGAAACATCTCTCTTAACCTAACAATTTCACTTTCATTTGATTCGATTTACTGTTGTAATGATCTCATACCTTCCCTACATTCTTCTCTCCCTTTCTCAATTTCCTGTGTTATTTCACCTTTCAATTCCTGTTTTAAATCTAACCTAAAATCACTTAAATTTTGTGTTATCCTCCCTTAAAAAATTACTTAAATCTTGATTCATCTCTTGCCTTAAACTAACCTCAAAAGTCTGCATTTTAGTCTCCATGATTTCCATACCATGTCGCAAATCATTTGAGTTTTTATCCTCTTTCTGTTTTAAATTACCCTCAACATTTTAATTTTCTGTTTGAATTCTCCCATAATCTGCATAAACTTTTCCAATGTTAATTCATTTTATTTACTATTTCCTACTTCTTTTATAACATCTTTTTCTACTTGTTCACTCACATTTTTACCATTATTTCCTATATCTTTTCTAACTTCCATTTTGTTAACTATTTTTCTATTTCTCAATAACATAAGCTCTTTTACAATACTTAATATATCTCTTCTTATTTATTTTGTTAGTTTGTACTCGCTCATCTTCTGTCTTATTTCTTGATATTTGTTATCTCCGTCCTTGAGTCCTGGTATCGTTGTTTCTATCAAATTCAAATTTCCATGATGTGTTGTTGCTAACTTCACTCTAATTCGTGCCACGCGGCAGGCGTAATCACAAAATTCAAGTTGCTAATTTCTCGCCAACTTATGCGGCCCCGCGGCGGGCGCCATATATATAGCAGATTTCTTCGTTATTACAAATAGAATCACGCATCACTATCACGATTTCACGATATTTTGATTATATATAATCTTGATTGAATTTCCTGGTCAATTATTACTCGTTGCAGCGACAGTATATCGATGAATCATTTCTTCTTTAATAAAAAGAAGATGCCGTTAATTACATAACTCTTTACTCTTGCACGTCTACTCATCACTCACAAGATTACAGAATTCATCTCCTTATCAAGATTATTGACTTTCTTCTCCTATACAAAACTTTTCATCTTTTCACATCAAGCAATATTATTGATTTTCCTTTCCTTTCCCTAGCACCCGTTCATCAGTTTTTATATTGTCATTTCATGGCCCACTAATATTCGGATCAGAAAACAAAACTCATTTCAAACCAAAAATTCCCGTTACATGGTTGAATACTACTTTTGTACAGGCATTAAAATTGGTGATAGATATAAATGTAATTTACTCCGCTGCATAGAGGAGTTTATGCAAAGCTATCCAGCATTCAGACAAGTCCCTCGGAGCGTAATGTTGTCAAAAATATCCAGGTACCGTCAAATTGACATACTTTAGTTTGCAACATAAACGTCTTACGTTTTATCAGTATAAGATATAAATTTAGTGCCATTCTCACGCTTAATTAAAATGTCTAATGTTGGTATCCTTATGTCTTTTAAAACCAAAAGGTGCATCAAACATTTCCAAGATACAGGATCAGTTACATGCAAAAAGAGACAAACTGGACGCTCTAAAGTGACTGGTCCCAATCTAGAAGCAATAAATGTTATGACAGAAAGGCCTCAAGCATACCTTCTCGCAATACAGTGTTTAAGGGGAAGAGAGAAAGGAAATATAAGCAAATCGACTCAGAGGACTATGTACTAGAGATATTTCCTTGGATAAAAGCTGTGTATATATTGTAACATTAATTCGTTTTTCACTTCTAGAACGAGTTCTGCTAATTTTCTGGTTTCTAATGAAGTTAAATCGTGAGGAAACTGTGGGTGATAGAAAAGAATTGAAATCAAATTGAAATATTTCTATTTTATGTGACAGGTCTACAATATGCATATGTCCACTATAATAGAGAAACAGATGTTCATTGTGAAGTGTTCATTGACTTATTTCGTATATTCTTCATGGTATACAGTGTTTACATGGTATCTTCATCATATATATTTATTCAATATCATTGTTGAACTTGGGTAAAAGAAAATATTTATGGAAACTCCTAACCGGTTAAGAGGACATTAAATCTTATAAAAACGTACTTAAGAATGGGCGAATGATAATTGTATGGCGTATTTACACACGTGTCAGGTTGGTAGCTGGTTTCAATAACTAGTCTGGACAACATTAACGTTTCAGGTCGCTTATGATAAGACGTATTTGGATGGCCCGAAAAGTTTTCAGGAATTATCTAATCGACTGATTAAGTATCAAATGAAGGATCCTCCAGAGATAGTCATATTCTGACAAAGGCGGTGTAAGTCCTTTGTTCAAACATCTAAAGCACGTGTTAAATTATTTGCAAACCATCAAAAAGCAGAAAGAAAAGTAAACACGATGGAAGTAACCGATAGTAAATTCTGTTTGCTTATTATTGCGAGTGAATTAACGAGGTAAACTGCAAAGCCAGTTGTCCCCAATCGCGGTAGCATCAGATGATCGAGTGGGATGATCTGTAGTGTGGGATGATCTGTGATGTGGGATCTGCGCAGAGGGAGCAAGCGGATGCCGTGCATTGGTAGTAGCAAGCATTTTGCCAGGATGCGTTAATTTGTATCCCAAACCATTTTGGACGGCAAGGTGTACTATCATCTAACGAGTGAGATTTTAGCACAGTAGAATGTTATCCTCATTAGCTAGCGGGTATTTAATGGTACATCTAATGTCATCTGCTCTGTTTAAACACTTATGCCGAATTTCACTAACAGATGTTAAAATCGACGTTAACAAACGTAACGTAACAACTGCCATAGTGTTAACAGAAGTGTTACTTATTGCATTTCACCAACTTGTTCTCTGAAAATGTTAAAAAGAACGTGTTAACGCCGAGAGACTTGTAAATATTTCATACGAGGGCCGTTAAATATAGAATGATCATAATTTTTTAGGGTCATAATATTTCGCACTAAAATTCAATCGTATTATATTCTGTTAGCTTAATGTGAAAAAAAAACCACGCCGTAGTAGTTTCAATGTTGGTACTCCTGGCTCCCGCCTGTGAGAACCAGCCCAGTTCAGATATGTTCAGTATCGCCTACCGCTGCAACGGAGGTAACATGTAGTTCAAGTTGATGTTAGAGGAAGATCCGGAGTTTCTTTCAAACGTAATCACTGCATCATTTTGATCCTGAGAGCAAACAGCAAAGCTCAGTGTGGAAATCTCCTTCACCAAGCCCCAAAAAAGCAAAAGTGGTTGCTTCTGCTGGGAAAGCTATGGTCATCTCATTCTTTGATATTCATGGAATGGTTTATCAGCATGTTGTACCTGTACACACATCAGTAACTGGACAATACTACAGATATGTCCTGAAAACATTGCAAGTCCATATCAGGCGCAAAACACCACATTTCCGTGCAGCAGGCTGGATGCTGCACCACGATAATGCGCAGCCGCATATTGCCAATATTGTTGCTGAATATCTTGCAAAAATCAACGTGAATGTATCCCTTACCCTCCCTATAGTACGGATTTAGCCCCATGTGACTTGTTTTCTATTCCCTAACTTGAAGAAACGCCTTCGTGAGAGGGATTATACATCAGAAGCAGTGGTGAAGGCTGCAGATGTGATTTTGAAGGATCTCAAGAAATGGTTTCCAGCATATCTTTGAAGACTGGCAGAAACGCTGGGACAAGTGCATCGCATTCAGGAGAGACTATTTTGAGAAGGACCATCAAAATTATGAGAATGAGTAAAGGTGCATTGTCAAAAAAAGTGTGATCATCCTTTATTGAACAGCCCTCGTATATAGAAGGCTCTAGATGAATCGTATTTTCTGAAGGTACTGCGATGCACTTTTGTTTTTTATTTTCGTGTACACACAGCTGGAAAAATGGCGAATGAGCAAAATCAGAAGTGAAGCAGTGGGACAAGTTTCTCATCCATCGAGAAACATTTTTAGTTTAATTAGTAACCAAATATAAGGATATTGTGAAAAAAATGAGGACGGATGTGGTAAATGTCAAAGAGAAAGTTGTGACGTGGGAAAAGATTGGAAAAGAGTTTATTTCGAGAGCAACTTCGTGAATATTACGTAAATTGAGAACAAGATGAGAAGAAGGACAAAAGTGACGATAGACTTCAACGTTTCAAGACGGGAGGTAGACAATGTATTATCCTCAGAATTACGTGAACTATAAAATCGCTAAATTATTAATACGTGAAGCAAAGGCGAGATCGGTATATTTCTATTCGATGCATGTTCTAACCTCTCTTATACTTCCTCAGTAAACTTCATAACTTATTTCGACAGTCTTATGTAGAAAATTTTCTGACGGCTCCTTAAAATTTCTCCTCATAGGCCGTTCTGTTACGAATACCACTTATATAGACGGCCTAGTAAAGCAAAACGACATCAAAAGCTGCGTTCACGCCCGCCATCTTGATTCTTGACAGTTCTGCAATTATTGACCACTTAACAACAGAAATATAGCATGAACGTTGAAAACATGTAAACATAATTAATATGGCTGTAAAAGTAATATACGTACGCTCCCGAAACGTCGATTTCTAATCGTCTTTTCACCTGGCTTGTTTCCGGAGATGACCTTTAACATATTCGTTGCCAGGAAAGCTTCAGGTCTTATTTTAAAGTAATATTAGAATGTACATGGTAACTATCACTCGAGACTCAACTTTTATATAACGACATCATTAAAAAATCTCATGTGTGTACTTATATAAATTTCTCTATTCATTCTTGTAATAACAGCATATTCTTAAAATTGTGCGGCAGACATCTTCAGTGGCAGTGCGATCGGAGTGTCCTGGCGGAAGTCTCAACAGCAACTGTGCTTTTTAGAAAACGGGAATAAAGGTAATAGGAAAAACAACAAGGTATAATGGGTATGTGGGTAGGAAGGATGGGGATTGGGAGGGATGTTGTTCTGGGGTGATACTGTTTATTTGGACCCTGTGGTGCTTATTTAATTTGGACTATGTTGGTGAAGTTGTTGGGCGGTACCGCCGAAGCAACCCGGCTGTTCGTGGACGATAACTCAAGTGTTGCGGTAGACCGCTGTGGTGAAAAGGCAGCAGCCACGATCCAATGGGCCCTGACTACTACTACCTGGTGAATTTTGTTCAGTAGCGGTGACTGCTTACTCTATAGTCATTGTGGCAATTTTGTTGGTAATTTGCGGTGTCTGTAGGGTATCGGCGAGGCAGGTAAGGTGGTGGCGTCTCTCGGGCGCGGGTGTCTCTGCGAGGCTGGAAGTGTGGCGGTGGGGCACCTTGCATGGGCGCCAGTGCTTTCGCGAGATCTCCTATGTTATCAGAAATGAAGTTCTGATGAGCACGGAGAGCCCCCTCGAGCTTCGACGGCGTGAAGAGACGTGTGTCGTTGACATATCCCACAATCCTTTCCAGTTTGGCCTTGCAGTAATGAAGCGCGTGAGAAGTGCCGGCAGTCTCCTGGGTCCCGCGCAGTGAAACCTGGGCGACCTCCTTCACCTCGTTCAATGTACGAAGAAGGGCTGCCTCCCATGTTGCCACCCGCGCAGTAAGCTCCCTGAATGCTGTCTGCATATCCTGAAGTGTAATACTGAAAATCTGAAGCAGTTTCGTGGCTGTCTCTGTGCTGGCGTGTGAGGCTTGAAGGGAGGTGTTGACGTTTTGGAGAAGCTGGGTGTCTAGTTGTTGAGTGAGGACTTCGGTATATGTGAGGTTTAGTTGTGTGCGGCGGAAGTGTCTTGAGCCTTCCGTAGGGGGGGATCCGTCCCCTTCAGCTGCCGTGGTGCGGGCGCTGCGGACCCTTAGCACTCGTGGTACCTCTGACGTTACTAGAGGAACCTCGGGCCGAACATCTGAGCCCCTTCCTCCGGGAGTTGTTCGGATTGGGTTGGTCTCGAGGGAACAGTGTGTTCCCGATACCCGTGGGAATCGGGTACGTCTTCGGACGGGGTTGAAGGAAGCCATTAATTCTCCCGGGTACTAGCCTACAAAGCTAGTAGAAGGTGCGCTAGATCGCCAGGTGGCCCCACCGAGGTCATATCGGTAACCTTCACCTTTGATGTTGGCGCGCGTAAGTGGCGTATGAACTTCCATCCCGTCTTGTGTCCTTGGACCAGATGGGAGGGGGGGCTTGTTTGTCACCCAGGTCTTGCCCTATGGAAAGCCCCACGCAGGACGCCGAGCGCCCTTTGGGACAGCTCGGATAACTACCTGGCTTTAAGACGCCCGGATCTTGGTCCTACGGGTCCAGGACTGATGGGAGTAGACCCTGTGGACTCAACTGTCTTGAGCCATCCTTCAGAGAGGTTTATTATTACACGATGGCAGCAGTCTCTGGTTTTTGATGCGAAGAATTCGGTGACACCCACTTGCACTGCTTCAAAGTTGTCAATACTTCTACCATTTGCCATGGGTCGAAAAAATGGTAATCTGATGGTGCAAGATCAGGTCTGTATGCTGGGTGTGGTAGCAGTTCGATTCCTCCCAATTCCTGAACTTTTTCCATGGTTATTCGTGTAGTACGGGGTGTTGCATTGTCCTGTTGTAATAGAACCCTCATCGGTTAAGTAATGCTGGGTATCTCCGTCTCAAAATTTCATTAACTCGTTGCAGTTGTTGAGAATAAAGATCCGCATTAATCGCTAGCCCTTTTGGAACAAACACCCAGTGATTTAAGTTAATTGTTGGAAATTATTCATTTCTTCACACTAGCCGTATACAGGCTAAGGTATTGGATTGATAGTGGACAAAGAAAAAAATATCTGCATTACTATGCCTTGGTATCTAGTTTCTAAACCAAAGCATACTATCCACCTATTTAGTCTTTATTTATTAAATACATCCAATTTTTGCAGATACGGATTATATTATGAAATCTGACTAGCTATCTAATCTACTGTTGCTGTTTCCAGTAGCTTACAGTAAAATATAATCCTATTTCTGCTCAATAGTCCTCTGTAAAAATAATCTAAATTAAACTATTAACACATTTTTCCTTCTGCTAAATAATAATTGGACTAAGACCTGAAGCTTTCCTGGCGACGAAGATGCTCACTTTCTTCTCGGGCAGCCAGCCAGGTGAAAAGATGATTAGATATCCACGTTTCGGGAGTCTGCATCTCTCCCATCATCAGGATATTTATAAAATGTTATAACCACAAATGAAATACTGGATATAACACAACTATAAACAAAGACAAAACACTATCACAATTCGTTTTACTGAACAAAAGACTTTTCAGTAAATTAAATGCCAGGTCAAGAGATGGCGTGAGTATAGAAAATTGTGTCGAAGAAACGTAACTACTTAACTTTATTATCAAGCTGTATTGATCTTTGCTTCTTAATTCGACGGATTTCCAAGAGGAGCTGAACTGAAATACAGCATCACGATTAAGCGTGCTCCCTTCAGAGGAAATCGCCAAAGCCTCCTTAATTCTCCGCTCCCAGTAACTGTTGCGAATTTTCATAGTGGCACTCTGCCTGGAGAGCCAACCGAATTATGATGAGAGTGGGCACCACCACGCTAGTGCGCCGCATCTAGCCGACAGCTCGAAGGATGCTGCCTTGAGGACGGAACTACCCTTATTAGGGCGCTGTCTGAGTCGAGGCAAGCAAGCTAGAGCGATACTTCCCCTGTCGGCGCTCCTAAATATTTTAAACATGTGCTTAATACACGAATATTTATGTTACAATTGTTATTTCAACAACAGCATTATTATAAAACTTTGGAAAATTCAGTTTGCGTTCCCTTACGAACACTCGCAAGTGTGCGAGAGAGAGGGTAATATAAAAAGAGTGGGGACAACGAGGTGGCAACGGTGAAAGCTCTAACGCAACTGATTCGCTACAGGCGAGAACTCTTCCCATTTGAAACACATAATAACCAAACCGAATGCAAGCATTCCTGAAAACAAACACAGGTTAGAAAAGGGGGGGGGGAGAATGTTTTCTATCAGGAAGGCACCTGCCCATAAGTGTTCTGGTAATGGGGAAATTGAGGTGTGTACTATGAAGTGCTGGAACATCCACCCTATTCCTCAGATTTGGCGCCTTTGGACTTCCATCTGTTTCCAAAACTGAAAAAATCCCTCGCTGGTAGGCGCTTTTCGTCCAATGAAGAAGAAATTGCGACTGTAAATGCCTACTTAGCACCACTTCAGAGGAACACTACAGAGACGGGATATTTGCTGGGAAAAATGTACTGATATTAGAAGAGATTGTGTTGAAAAATAAAACTGCTTTGAAGGCATTAATTGGTGTTTTTCACTATCAGGCCGAGAAATTTTCAGACCACAATCGTATTCTCTTATGTACATTTTGAGTTTGCCTATGCTTTATTTTATTCCTCGCTTTTACGAGAGTTGGCTCATAAGTCCCGGGTTTCACTTAGAGATGGCACCACTGGGCCAGTTTGACGGACAGTATCATATAGTTTAACTCTAGCCTAGCTTGTATCCATAGTTACAGGTCAATAGCTTGTTTAGTTTTTGAATGACAGAATTTAAAGCAGGACAAGTGTAGAGGTTTCACGAAAATGCAGGATTTGGAAAAGTCCCGTGATTAAATACTTCCATTTGAAAGGTTTAACGGTTAAAGAAATCAAGGAGGAAATGGACAGTACATTGAAAGACTCTGCCCATTCATGTGCGATGGTTAAAAGGTGGGTTGCAGAGTTGAAAATGGGACGTACGAGCATCAGTGATGAGCCTCGCTCTGGACGCCCTGTGGAAGGCACAATTCCAGAGATAATTGAAAAAATCCATCGTTTAGCACCGGAAGATCGCATATTAAAGTTGTTTGAGATAGCAGAAGTTGCAAACATATAAAAGAAAATGCAGGTTTTATTTTAAGTGATGTTTTGGGCTTTCACAAAGTCTGTGCAAGATGGGTGCCGACACCTAATCAAACGTTGCAAAGAAAAACTGTTTCTGTTAATTTGGAGCTCTACCTTAAAAATCCCAGTGAATTGTTCAGACGGTTTATTACCATGGATGAAACTTCAATACATCACTACACTCCAGAAAGTAAATCAGTTAAAACAGTCCAGGTGAACCAACTAAAAAGAAAAGGCAAAGTCAATTTTGTTAGCTAACAAGGTTATGGCGAGTGTTTTCTGTTGATGCTCAGGTAATTACTTTTATTGATTACTTGGGAAAGGGCAAAAGTATCGTTGGTGATTACTGCGCAAGTTTACTGCAACTTTTGAGTGACGAAATGAAAAGAAAGACCTCATTTGGCAAAGAAAGATCTTGTTTCTTCACGACAATGTTTTGGTCCATCGTTCAGTCATTTAAGTGGGAAAAATGTGTGAATTAAAGTTCGAATTGCTTGAATACCCACCCTATACGCCAGATCTAGCACCCTGTGACTAGCACCTGTTCCCAATTCTAAAAAAGTTTTGGAGGACGAAGATTTCACAGCAACGAGATCATATATGGTGTAAACAGCTGTTTTGAGGACTATGATAAACCGCACTGCAGAGATGGTTTAATTAAATTATAACACCGATATGACAAATGAATTAGCCTTTCTGGAGATAATGTTGAGAAATAAAGAAAAAAAATTATTGTGAGGCCCGGGACTTACTGTCAACCCTCGCATCACGTATCTGTATAGCGCCTGTCCTCTAAGTGACTACTATCTTAATTAAAAAAAGCATTTCGCTCAGTACGCGGAAGAATAATTCATATGAGTAAAGTCAAGAAATTGAAACAGTGTAACATATCAGGCCACAAATCAGACAATCGAACATAAAGCTTTACAAAAGAAATATTGATGCGGGATTTTTAATGCTGAAGATGTATGATGATGCACCACGTTGTGGCGCCATGTGTAACGGGACTTTTAATGCTGATGAAGACTTGGGTCGAGATTATCCTCGCCTGCACTCGTCCGGAGTTGTGACTAAGGTTGCGGGTTCAATTCAGCCTTCCGAGAAGAAAATGACCAAGCCACGGGTTGCTACGTTTTCTCGATCCGAGTCAGATCTGGCACTCAGATGTAGCGACGCCTCTAGACAATTTCCGGCGCTGGTCCAGTCGGTGCATGAGAACTGTTAACTCAGGCGTGGTGTCGAACGAGGGAATTAACTTTTTATCTTCTGAAGAAATAAATCATTTTTTTTTTCAAATATAATTTAATTTTAATCAGAGTAATAAGTATACATGTCCTGCGCCGTGGCGTAGCGGGCTAAGGCAGCATGCCTTGGTCCCTGGCCATGGAAAGCGGCCCGGGTTCGATCCCACCCATGTGGTGGGGATTTTAGGTCCCGGTTATAGGACCGGTGCCCACTCAGCATTGTGAGGAAAGTGAGGAGCTTACGCCTTGGTCACGGAAACCAACATTCCGGCTGGGGGATGCCGAGATGCTGACCACATCTCCCCATATCGGTCGGATAATCGCCCACCGCTGCGGTGCGTAAGTGGTCGTGAGGTCGGCATTCGGGTTGGTAGGCCTTGGCCCTCTAAGGGCTGTCGCGCCATGGGCTATTTTATTATTGTAATAAATATACATAACACATCACGTAAATATACAATGAGATTCAGCAATCTAATTGAATTGTATTTACGCAGAGATTGTAAATAAAGTTAATGATCTCTTTAGATTATAGAATATAATTTATATTTTTCCTACACGACGTTCCGACACAATTGTACGTCCGTTCACTTCAATAATTGCAAATGCGAAACTTGTTTGTTCACTTAGCGGTCACCATCGAAAGACACTTTCTTTCCTCGATCTTTCTCCAAGATTATTGATTTTTTCTTCACTCGTTACCATCACCACCACTCAAAGTCAATTCTCACTGGTCCACGTCACACATTACGCAATCTCGTTCTTAAAATTACCCATCAAAAAATAACATAATTTTAGTTAGATGTAGCGCCATCTCCTTGCTTATTCTAGCATCCCATATTGATTCCCAAATCACGTATTTAAACATATTTAAATATTTTTAAATTCTCGGGGTGCAAACCAAAAGAACTGTTACAATATTATCAGGGAAAGGCGAGTTGGGCAAACCTTTGGCCCATCCAAACCTTTTCCAGGAACATCAGTTTCCACATAGATATAAAAAGGTTTCCCACAAAGGTTGTTATTCGGACGTGCGTAATAACCCTCAGGCGTTCTTCGGCGCCTGTCTGTCCGGAACAAATTCTTCAGATATGCAGCAGTACCTGTCTAGAGAACTTTCTAAGCTTAACAGGGTTGAAAATTATGATATTCCTTAACATTAATCTTGGCTGTTTCTCATTTTTGAGCCTACAGAAATTCCTTATGAGCGTCACCATTTCGTCTTGTTAATATTGAAGTCAGCCGTGTGGCAGCACGAACATGATCCACAAGGTAACTTCTAATCAATAATTTCTGTGGTTATCGTGTCCTTTGTACAATTTTCGAGTCCTGAAGGCGCTAGTTTGACGAAAGCAGAAGAAAATGGTTCATAAGCATTATTTATAGAATACTTCACTACAAGAAATAAGCGGAAGTTATGAGGTTGACAGCTGGGTATGATACTCATGTCAGCTGGAAACTTACGACGGAAGCTGTCACAGCTCTACCGCTTGTCTCGTGGACCCGAAGACAAAGTTTTCATAATAGAAGGACCGACGTCATAGCAGGTAGGAGAGGGTTGAGAATTTAGATGAGCGCACAGATATGGAAAGGAATTGGGGCAACCGAGCACTTAAAGGGGAGCGAAATGTAAAATTGAATATTTCATTTATCACAGTAATTTATTAGGAGTACTTAGCAGCACTGGCAGTCACACCCCCTTAGTCAATGGTTATCCCGTTACAGCTTCTTCCCTAATATGCATTAGACCAGGGGCGGAGTGTCACTAAGGGCCAGAGGGGCCAGGCCCCATCACGCAACTTAAAGGCGTTTTTTTAGTTTTAAGAAAAGATTTTGATTCAATTGTAATGATCATTACAAACAATAGTTTATTAAACTATAATTCTTAGTTATTAGCAAAACTTGCAACCCAGTCTTTCTATGGCCAAGCAGTACGTTGGGCCAGATTTCATGGGCTCGCGATTGCTGCTCTCCCCTCTGCGCACTTTGGCAGTCAGGTGCCTATACCTTCCTCGCTTCCCTACTCTCCTCTTCGTACATCGCTCAGAGCAACGCTTGGGGCCAGCTAGTTGCGGCCCTTTACATGAACTACAAAACAGTGTAGTTTTAAAATGAATATAGTAGATTATTTATTGAAAAGTCATTTTCAGTCACTAAAGATAGAAGGAAAACTTTAAATTAAACAGTTAGTGGCACAGCAACACAAAATATCAATCCAAAAACACAATGAACTATCCACTTAAAATACATACATACTGAACAGATTGATGGAATGTATAACATTTTGCGGAACCTATGTTCTAGCATTGTGGGGTCAGGATGAATCACAAGAATCGGCAAACGTAACAGGGTAATTGAAATGTTTGCCACTCAGCTCTTGTACAAGTAACACAGGCACTTGAGTTCTATTTTATATTTTATTATTAGTTATTTGATATTTAAAAATGCAGTGTTTTGATACATTTCTGCTATTGCAGTGTTTTTGGCAGTTCAACTAAAGGTGACCTGTTTTAAAAGATATTGTCGCGACTGGCGGCGACGCGCACAAAGACAGAGCAGTGCGGAGATAAAATGCTTGCCGAAACAGATAAAGTTAGATGAACAGAAAGTTCGTGTTTCTTCTGGTGCTGTCTTACAGACGTCTGGAAATATCAACGGACGTATAAAAAGCTGCGGTGAGTTGAGTGGGAGTGGTAACGAGAGTTGTAAACAGAGTCGAATTGAAAGTTCAAAATCGTCCGCGTACAACTGTGATTTGAAAGTGAACTCATTTGTTTGTGGTCAACGACTTCGAGCATTGTATTGGTGTATGATAGGTAATTCTGCTACTCTAAGGGTTGACCAAAGTGAACATGTGCAAAAATAATTTTTTTTTGTGAATTTCTGCAAATTGGGCTTTTAATTCTACAAAGTCAAACTATAACTCCATTTCTACTTTCATTACAAGCATCTTCAAATTTGGCTCCACTAAGAAAAATACTCACGGGCCGCCACTGCACTAGACGTATCAGATCATCCATCTGTTGGCAAATAAGAGAAAACAGACATACAGCATTACCAGTTACTTAAATTGACAAATCACAAACCTGTGATTGCAACTAGGGGGGGGGGGGGGAAAACTTCTCTGCAAACAGAGCAGATTTTATCCACTGGTGTGACTGCATTGTATTTACTTGTTTGTTTTTAATAATATTAATATTATCGTTAGTAGGGCCCGGATTTTGATGAAAATTCATCTTTTTTCTGAGTATTCACAAACGATGCTTATTGACATTAAGTGCATTCTGGAATAAATACGTTAGATATATATGGTTTTTATAGGCCATCAAAATGCATTTTTTACACATTTTTATAATAGTCATTTAACATTTAGGTGTATTTTCCGGTCATTTTCTTCTTTTTTCACGAATTTATTGGGCATTTTCATCTGTAGCCCCCATTCGGGAGGCCCGAGTTCGATTCCCGTGGATGACCTGACGCTGACCCATAAGCTTCTTTTTTTTTTTTTAAAAAAAAAAAAGATAATCTGAGTAAAAGTTCATTTATATCATATGTTATGAAATAGTAACTTTGTAAGTGTTGTAAACATGTAATTAACACAGGTCAGCGTCCTAACAGTGCTGGTGAATTTATGACGTATCAATTCGAGTAATCGCCGATCATGCAATGCGTGTAGATTGCATCAGTCAGGACTTGAGGAGCTAGAAGTGTCGCAGTAAGAAGAGTAGTTTGTGAGGTGTGTAAATTTGTTGTGTTGTGGAATTGAAATGCCGAAACAAAAACAGTCAACTGCGTCCCGTTTGAAACAGTATGTTTCAGAGTTTGGCGGAAACATATTTTATAAAATTCAAAAAGACCTGATGAGCTTTGAATTTATTTATTATTTAGTACCAATTATTGTATTATTTACTAAGAAAGTTAATTTTAAAATGGGGCTATTCGAACCATATATATTATTTGTCTGTGGCAGTTCTTAATTTATTATTATGAAAGAAACTGTTAATTTTGTGCGGTCACTTTTTTATATTTTATATGCATTTTTTATATTTTAAGGTCAATTTATAGCTCATTTTTAGAGAATTTTTAGGTCAACAACTTCCGGGCCCTAATCATTAGACTTGGTAAAAGTCATGCGCCGATTCCTGTTCAACTTCTGAATACTGATTTATAGAAGGTATGTCACATTAGATGTGTCTGTCAGAGAGAAAAACTTTAGCAGCCATTTGGGAATCGGCTTTCCGAGTATTCCTTGAACAAGTTAAAAATCAATAATTTAGTGGAAATTTAAATTCGTGACAGATCGTATTAGCGATCGTAATTCCAGAAATTTGTGCCCACTCCTGCACGTGTGGCAGTGATTGATTCCCCTCTAATCCCCAAAGCTCTCTCTCTCTCAAACGCACGGCATACACTGATGACTAGGGGGCAGATTTTGCCCTATTTGCCTATTTTATTCCTATGTTCAGAAACGTAGGCTTTTAAGCTTTAAGCACATTTCGTACAATTATTAGTCTAATTTCTTAGTTTTATAGTGCCTATAAATGTCTATTTCATACGTTTGTGCGTATTCTGCTTCTTACTGCATAAAACTGCCTTTTTAGCCAATTTCTTCTGCTTTTAATTTGTGACAACAGCTTTTGCATTTGTGCAATGAAGTAGCATGATATTTTTGTGCTGGTGTAAACGCTTATTTCTTGAGCTAATTGTAATACTTGGGGGATGGGATTAATAATTAAATTATTGATGGGGTCAGTTGTTAACAATCATATCAGATCACAATCAGTACTGAAGGTAAGGAGGAATTTACTCCCGTAAGATTTCTTTTACATGTGTGTAAATCTACAGACACGAAGCTGTTGTTTTACCCAATATTAAAGTCATCACTCTGGGACTCTGTTCAGGTTACAAACTTGCAAGGCCAGCGCTTAATTAGCTAGGATACACAGACTAGGATTATATGTATGAAAAATTTGTCATTTTCTCGTGCTTACGTGTTTCTACATGTATCTCAAGGAGTCATGAAATCGGTTGCTTGGAGACTTCCGGTGTTGCTTCCAACATTGAAAATGAAACTTCAGACCAATAAATTTAATTGTTTGTGAACATTTTTCATAAATGCCTTTATAAAAGTAGGTACTAGAATTCTCTTCACGATGGCGTAATTGCTGTAATTCTGTTTGAATGAACCGAAAACGCTTACTCAAAAACTATGGTAGTTCTTAATCGACAAGGGGCATTTGGGGCTTTTATTACAAAAACTAGGATCCCGTAGCTTTAGCTTTTAATTTTTGTTATGTGCTTTGGATCTTTGACACATCGTGACATCATTTTAAGTGATATTAAGATTGCTGTGATGAACTTTTGAATTTCTTATCTTCCCAACAATCGTTTCTATTAAAGAGACCTATCCGTGCAAATTGGCCCAAAACTTTCAACAATCCCAAATTTAATTTTTTTGTCTTAAAATTAATATAGACATACTTCAATAATATAAAGTTCTTTTTTTCTAGCGGCACTACAGAAAACGTCACATGACTATGGAAATAACCCTAAACTTGCATCGTAGCTGCTATTACGTAATTTTAACCTCAGATTTCTCAGATTCCATATTTTCTACATTTTCCTAACATCAATCCACAGGATGCAGTTTTCTATTAATCTGTATGAAATTCTAAACATGCCTGTAAGGAAAACTGCATATTAAGTGTACCTATTTAAATTTGTTATGTTTTTGTTATTTGCATTGAAAAGAATTTTAATGCTTACTTCTTATTGAAAACGCTTTGGAAATTAGAAATTTTTTAAATAGGTATGATAATGTTTGCCCTTCGTTGATATGGCGAAGACAAATATTTCACATAGTTACAGGTCATTAATTGGTTAACATGGCTACAGAAACTTATACCCCAAGCATTAGTTTTTAAAATTACAATATGTGGGACATTTTGAAAATCATCTGTAATTTGTGCATAAGCTGTTAATTCCTTAAACCAATGCAACTAGAAAGCTGAAACTTGGTATTATTCCATTCTTGATAGATCACAAAAATAAATGGTATAAATTTGAAGCAAATCTAATGAAAGCTTCAGATATTTCAATTTTTACCCTTAAGCTCCCCCCCCCCTCCCAAAAATCCATGTTTTTGTTTGACGTAGTTAATTACTTCACACCTTTCTGCACATTATAGTTCTTACTTAGTGAAGTGGATTTATATGTAATTTAATTATATGACCATATCCATTTTAACTTGCCGTGGAGCCATTTATGAAATTTGGAATAAATGTAGAACTATTTCGTCTAGAGAACCGCAAAATAGTATGTGTTTAGTGAATTTGTTGCAGTATATGTTGCGATGATTGTCTTGTTATAGTGCATTTTAAGAGCCATTTTACTAAAATTATGAATTTATAAGTGTTTCCTTATAAAATTTTTAGTGCCTATTTAAGTGCCTATTTTGTCCATTTTTAGTGCCTGTAAATCCGCTCCCTAATGATGACGTATTTAGCTTTCAGCGGTAACTGCGGCGGAGTGTAGAAATAACCTTATTTTGGTACTCTAATGGTTAACATGGGCTTCAGCTTTCATCATCAGAAGTCTCAGGTAACACACCACAACACGGCAAAGCGAGGAAGCGTACTCGAAAATATTCCAAACACAAGAGATGTTTACCTCAGCTTATCGCATATACACGGTGAGTCCGGTGTATGTATACTCTGTTCAGATATAATCATGTCTTCTGGTCAACAGACGCGAGAAATCATAAATGTATAATGTGACTGAAAATTGTAACAAGAAGAAAGATGGGGGAATCAAAATCCCTTTGTGATCCCTAAGTAGATACTGCTGATAAACTGTCTGGGATTGTACCTAAGCACTTTAATCCTCCAGGTACATAGAATCAAAATCAGCAGAACTGTTGTAAATCTCTGGTTTCCTTTACATGTTTTGCACAACGCGTATCGCTATGTCGGAGGGGAGTATCTTTATATAATGTGATGTAAAAAAATATCAATTCGACGTTATTTTCATTTATATTTTCATTCAGATTCAGCTTTATTTTTTATTTTTTCAATGTGAACATTACAGGTTTCCCCAATTACTATGTTCACTATAAAGTTACAATATGAACAAAATGTGTCAAAAACACAAAATTAATAACAAAATAAATTATAAATAACACAAACAAGCTGACAACTTGGTAACATTGGCTCACTTGTACAGTAAGTCAAGTTGGTAATCAATAATCCCAGGATAAAGCAAAGTTTCTAATTTTCATACTAAATATATCAATGTTTAAGGGATGTAATTTATTATATAATGACTGCATTCTATGCATAGGTGAATATTTATAGCAATCAGTATTAACCTTCTGAGGAAGAAAAAATATTACGAAATTAATTAGGTGCAACATTTGGAACGTAAAAACGTAATAATTGTCTTAGGTTAGTCATCAATCATTAGGAAGTAATTTGTAAAGGAAAAGCAAAAACTGACAATTTCTCCTAAGTGATAGACTTCTGAAGTCGAATAAATGAAGCAGTGAATTATATTTTATGAACTTAGGAAAATAATGAAAAGTTTTGAAAAACACAGACCTTAGACATTTGTATTGAATAACGTCGATAAGTTTTATAAATTTGGCGGCATAAGGACTCCATACTTGTGAAGCATATTCGAGTGTGAATCTTACAAATGATTTATATAATGTAACAAAGTCTAAATCCTTGAAGTTGTATGAGTTAGGAATAATGAATCCCAGATTTCTATATGCTACAATGATTACTGTGTTAATGTGTTTATTAAAAGATAGATTCTTATTAAAAATAACTCCTAAATCAGTTGTTTCTAAACATTTTAAATTAACTCTATTTTATAGTAAAAAATAAATATTAGTTTTAAGTTTAGAGAATATCATAACTTGGCATTTTGATATATTAAAAGGAAGATTGTCTTGACTCCATTTATTTAATGCATTCAGGTCTTTTTGATGTTTTGCGCAATCAGAGCTAGATTTTACGGAACTAAAGATTTTTAGATCATCCGCAAAAAGTAATTTATTTGAACATGTAACAACAGATGATATATCATTTATAAACAAAAGAAATGGTAGTGGACCTAAATTAGAACCCTGAGGCACGCTGGAGTAAACTTCAAAACCATAGAATGTGCTACTTATATATTTAACAACTTGAAATCTCGACTTTTTTAAATAGGATATTATTATTATTATTATTATTATTATTATTATTATTATTATTATTATTATTATTATTATTATTATTATTATTATTATTATTATTATTATTATTATTATTATTATTATTATTATTATTATTATTATTATTATTATTATTATTATTATTATTATTATTATTATTATTATTATTATTATTATTATTATTATTATTATTATTATTATTATTATTATTATTATTATTATTATTATTATTATTATTATTATTATTATTATTATTATTATTATTATTATTATTATTATTATTATTATTATTATTATTATTATTTTTATTATTATTATTATTATTATTATTATTTTTATTATTATTTTTATTATTATTATTTTTATTATTATTATTTTTATTATTATTATTTTTATTATTATTTTTATTATTATTTTTATTATTATTTTTATTATTATTTTTATTATTATTTTTATTATTATTTTTATTATTATTTTTATTATTATTATTTTTATTATTATTTTTATTATTATTATTTTTATTATTATTATTTTTATTATTATTATTTTTATTATTATTATTTTTATTATTATTATTTTTATTATTATTATTTTTATTATTATTATTTTTATTATTATTATTTTTATTATTATTTTTATTATTATTTTTATTATTATTTTTATTATTATTTTTATTATTATTTTTATTATTATTTTTATTATTATTTTTATTATTATTTTTATTATTATTTTTATTATTATTTTTATTATTATTTTTATTATTATTTTTATTATTATTTTTATTATTATTTTTATTATTATTTTTTTTTATTTTTATTATTATTTTTTTTTATTTTTATTATTATTTTTTTTTATTTTTATTATTATTTTTTTTTATTTTTATTATTATTATTTTTTTTTATTTTTATTATTATTATTTTTTTTTTATTTTTATTATTATTATTTTTTTTTTATTTTTATTATTATTATTTTTTTTTTTATTTTTATTATTATTATTTTTTTTTTTTATTTTTATTATTATTATTTTTTTTTTTTATTTTTATTATTATTATTTTTTTTTTTTATTTTTATTATTATTATTTTTTTTTTTTATTTTTATTATTATTATTTTTTTTTTTATTTTTATTATTATTATTTTTTTTTTTATTTTTATTATTATTATTTTTTTTTTTATTTTTATTATTATTATTTTTTTTTTTATTTTTATTTTTATTATTATTGAATCAGAGAAACCACACAGCGGCAATTTACTTATTAATTTATCATGATAAACTTTATCAAACGCTTTTTGAAAATCTGTGTAGATAACGTCAACTTGCAATCTATTATCTAATGCACCATATACGTAATGAACAAAATTACATAAATGAGTTACAGTGGATCTGTTAGTCATAAATCCCTGCTGAGTGACACTAATACTGTTTTGAAATGTCAAAAATATACCCTCAAATATTTTAGCTGGAGTTGATAAAATAGCTATTGGTATATTTGACTAATACGAGATTGTGTTTCATTAGTAATTGCAATAATAGTGTCTAAAATAAGTTGCACATAATTTTGTATACCTTAAAATTGTGATGTATTTAAATCATGTGGTTTATATTACGGCAATCGTCTATTTGTATAGACTGATCACGCTTCAGAAAGTTAGTTGTATAACTAGATACTACCTATAATTACAGGAATTGTTTATTACGACAAGCTTACTGATAATGGCAGAGGTTGTTATTTTGTAACCAAAAGACTAAAATAATAGATAATTATTGTGGAAAGGGATGGATTACCGAAACAGAAAGCTCGAGATTGATGGTATGTATACGATAATAGCGACAATGACAGTGAAACATCTTTCAGTGACAGAACATTACTCATGATATGTTTGACAATACGCCTTTGCCAGTTGAGTAAATCACCTTTTAAGAAATCACTCCTGTTGTACACATTGATCACACTAGAAAGTTGGTTATATTACCGTGCACATTCTATGATTGCAATAGTCATTTAACAAAAGTGTAGTACCTAATTTAGTTGGTTTTCTCTCCTTTCCGTTATGAAAATTGTAGAACATAGGGCTGTTTAGCCTCATTTTCATTGTTTGAAAAAATATTGCAATAACTAATTACTTGGATAAATATTTAATGCATTTATAACCATTAAGGTTGTATTTCATGATTATTCACTCGTGTTGATATAATAATGATTGGCTAACCTTACATATCAGATGCGCAACTCCCAAGTGCTCCATTTGTGTTTCGTACCTTACTGTACGCCAACTTACTAATACTTCACTCTCCTAATCAGCAGATTAAAAGAAACAATCGCAGCGCTGTCACTGAAGGTCAAAACTCCTCGAAGCTCTGTCAGGTAGTACATAGTTTGTTCACGGAAGTAGCTCATATTTCATATTGCACTTTCAGCCAATGAAAGAGAGAGCAATGAGTGTAGCTTTTTTTAGTATCTATTATGACACCTAATTCACTCGTAATTATTTTGAACAACGATATAATCCCATTGGTGTTTCATTTACTAGCAAGTTTCCCTTATTGGTCATTAGCTTTATTACTGTACAACCTGTCAGAAGATTGAGTGCAGACGGCCTACAGTGGAAGCTTGTGTAAACACAGATAAGCGGTATTACATCACCATTCCCTGTAACGTTCGGTATGCAGCATTTGAGTCTCTGACAGTGGACAACTTCGAACGCAGTCAAAATGCAAACACCGCTGCGTGAAATCATATGCTCACAAAGTATTTATATACAATGTGTTACAATTTTGTAAAGAAGAGTAACGTAAAGGCCTAACTATTCTGTTAAAGGACAGCAATAGCAGTGGGGAAAAGTGAAGGAACTGTGCATAATATAGTGAAAGAAGTTCAAAATTCAGAGCGTACTGGAGAAAAACTCAACACTCTGTACACATCACCCACCTCAAATGGTTCGAACTCGATGAGTTTGAAAAATGTATTGTGCACAGAACATTTTTCGAATTTTACGAACAGAAATTGCTACAGTACGTAAACTAATAAATAAATGCAGTTAAAGAAAAGGTTCCTTTTCAAAGTAGGAGAACATATTCTGGAGAATACTTAAAGAAATGGGATATATAGATTATGCAAGAAAAAATGCGTCGTGTTACATACGCTGCGCTATTTTTTGATGGTCAAACTATACTGCCCCTTTCTCAGGCATCTCGGAAACATAGTCAAGCTACACCAACATATTCCCCATACTTTCGCTGGTCCTGGGGACCATTTTCTCTTGGCCGTTGTTTTCAAGACTGAAATCTTGTATCGTGATTACTCGTGAACCTTTTAACATCTTGTCGAAATGCCCAGGAAACTCGTATAATACAATTATTGATCACTGTTAACCGATGTAATCCTGACTTACAAATCAGCTATAAATCAAATCTTATAAGTCTATATATGAGGGCTGTACAATAAAGAATGATCATAATTTTTTTAAGGTCATAATTTTTCGCACTAAAATTCATTCTTATTATATTCTGTTAGCTTAATGTAAAACAAACACGCTGTAGTAGTTCCATTGTTGGTGCTCCTGGTTCCCATCTGTGAGAACCAGATAAGTTCAGACATGTTCAGTATCACCTACCGCTGCAATGGAGGTAGTACGCGAGGAACAACATGCGGCTTTGAAATTCTGCTTTCGTCTCAAGTCTTCAGTTGAAGCCTACACAATGTTACAGGAGGCCAATGGAGAGTCTATTCTTCCCTACAGCACAGCTCGGAGGTGGTTTAAAGTGTTTAAAGTGGAGAGACAATCAATTTCAAAGTAAGGTGGACCCGGTGCTCCAGTTACTGCTCTTACGGAAGAAAACATCAACACTGCTGCTGCCATTGTGAGAGAGGATCGACGAATTACCTTAAGATCACTTTCTGAAATACTGAACATTTCATTGGGTACCACATTTCCGTGAAGCAGGCTGGATGCTGCACCGCGATAATGCGCGGCCGCATATTACCAATGTTGTTGCTGAATATCTTGCAAAAATCAACATGAAGTGCATCCCTCACCCTGCCTATAGTCCGGATTTAGCTCCATGTGACTTTTTTCTGTTCCCTAACTTGAAGAAACGCCTTCGTGGGAGGCATTATTCATCATCAAAAGCAGTGGGCCGCGCAGTGGCTCAGTGGTTAGACCACTTGGCTCTCACCAAGGCGGCCCGGGTTCGATCCCAGGCGACCGCAAAGTGAGATTTGTGGTGGACAACACTGCGCTGGGGCGGGTTTTCTCCGGGACCTCCTATATCCCCCGCCATCTCATTCCACCGGTGCTCCATCTTCATCTCATGTATCATCAGTGTCACCGCCTGCGGTGTCGTATGTAGTAAAAGCGGGCGTTAAACACTACACACATCACATCAAAAGCAGTGGTGAAGGCTGCGGAGGCGATTTTGAAGGATCTCTCAAAAATTGTTTCCAGCATGTTTTTGAAGACTAGCAGAAACGCTGGGCAAAGTGCATCGCATTCAGGAGAGACTATTTTGAGGAGGACCATCAAAATTATGAGGATGAGTAAAGGTGCGTTGTAAAAAAAGTGGTCATTCTTTATTGAACAGCCCTCGTATATGAGGTAACTGTACCTCATATGGCCTTCCTAATGGTAATTATTTTTTTACATTTTTGTGAGAGGCAATAAATTATAGCGTTTGGTGACAATATAAAGTTCATCAGACTGGACATGTAATATTAGGATTTGGAACAACTGAAATGATTACACAAGCCACAATAACAAATATAAGGAAATATTTTTTGGGCATATTGAGTACACTGTATTCCCAATATGGCCTATATGGAAACCAATGAAAGTAAGGAAATGTGAGTTAGATAATGCAATTTGTTTATTATCACCAGGTAATATTAACTGAGCTTTCATGTCCGGCGATGGGCTGGTCCCCCATCCTGGAATCCCTAATCGAGATACTTTCGATTCTCAGCCCGTTACCTATGGGCCTAGTGTTTGCGCGGTTCAGAGGGCCCCATGTTCCTCTTAGGAATTACATAAATTCATTTATTATAAACTGAGATTCCTTATGTGACAAAGATGATTTTATGGAATTTGAGACACACATGAGAAGTTTAAACAGCTCAAACGATTAAGTCATATCACAGAATATGTAAGGGTTTCCGGACGGCTAGTTATTGTTTACATAAGTTGTTTATTAACCTGAACAGAAAGCTGTTTACATTTTATCACTGTCCTTACACCTTGTGCATATAAAAGGGTCCTTGTCTTCTTTGGTCAATTGGACACATTCCTCATGCACATAATGACTGCAAACTAAACATAGACTCATATCTTTCACTGTGTCTTCTGTGCACACTTTACAAAACCGAGATTCTTGCTTGTCAGTCTGGCTTTTCTGGCAGGTTTCTTGGATAGTACTGGCTGTGTTTTGGCTATTCCAAGAGCGTTGGTTTCAACTTTCTTCAAAAATAGTGATTTCTTCAAAACAGTTCCTTTGCTGTTCAAAGCAGGCTTTATCTTGGGCATATGAGCGCTTTGTTTCTTTGGTGTTGGAAGTAGCTCACGAAATGTGCTCTAATCAGTAGCTTCATCATCTTCAGAATTAATAATGGTCTTTTCGACAGTCATCTTCCTCCACACACAGTATAGGAAGATGTACTCCATTCAGATTTCTATTTGGCGCACCTGAAGATCCGGGCTCTGAAGTTGAAGTGCCTCCTGATTTTTGTGGAGTTGATATGGACAGAGGTTCTGAAGCCGCAGTATTTTGCGACTCTGAAGCCGTGCTAGGTGTAAATGCAACTTCCGGAATTGCATTAGGATCATACGGATACAATCCTAGCTTTAAATTCAGATGTGGTATTAGATATGGTCATGCATTTTTCCAAGACTTGGCAAAGATTTTTCCAAAGCGTTGCTTAGTTAACATACTTTAACAGTAATTGTACCAGTACGTCATCACTTCTTGATCCCAGTGCTGCTCAGATGAACGAAATACTGCCTTATCGAGTTGCTGCAGCTCATGAGTAGTGTAGGGAAACAGTTTAACTGTCGTACACATCTGCAGTCTCCACTATTTCGTGATCTAAGTGGCTTTTCGCTCCATCAAGAATCAGATCGTCGGCTGACATGGAGTACACATATCAGAAGCAAACTAAATCAAGCCTATGCTCGTCTTCACAAGTTGTATCCCATCCTCATCCACAAATCCTCTTTACGAGTCGAATGTACGTTCCTATTATACAAGAGTATTCTACGACCGCTTCTTCTATATGCCAGTCCTGTATGGGGATGTGTTTCACTTACTCATATTCACCAAATCCAGGTGTTTCAAAACAGGATATTACGATTGTCTGTGAACGCCCCGTGGTACATCCGGAATGCACAGCTGCATAGAGAATTGGACTTAGCTGAGTACATCTCTACAACGACAAGCAGATTCTTTGCTCACCTTCCTTATGTATCAGGTGCTTTATTCTTCCAACTGCGACGTCGCCTTGATGCTGCACCAAAACTGAAGGCACGCTTGCCACAGGACATTATAGAAATAAAATGTTTATTTATTCTGTAATGGTTATTTAATTTATACTCACACTAATCAGACCAATTTGCTTGAGGACTCTAATATGAGTATCCTCTTTTGTATACTTTCATTTTATTATGTATATAGCTCCACAATTTGTATAGCACCAACTGTGCTGAGCAATTGAATTAAAAAAAATCAGTGAGCACCGACCAGCAGGTTAATGACGACCAAAATGGTGTAACCATTTGAAAAAAAACCTCTTTAATCATTGATCCCTTTTCTGTCATGCAGTAAACAGAGCCTGGAGGTAAATTGTCAGCAAACTCCGATTGTATGCGTTTCCCTTTGAATAAGATCATCGGAGGAATAGCTGCTCCAGTTGCACTTGCACAAGAGACAACAGTATACTCAATATGGCCTACGAGGCCATGTTGGATCCACATTACATGCAAATCATTTCACACGTGTAGCCACACAAAGGTTGTTGCATTCATAAAAGTTATTATATAATTTAAAACAGGACAGTTGCATGAAGTAGTTGACAGGATAACACGTTTGTAGAAAAGTTCTAATGAATCAGCAACACAAGAAGCTTACCAGGACAAAATAACACTTGGGCGGCAAACAAACGAATCTCAACTGTGAAATGGGTCACTGCGATCTGGATGTAACACAGAACTAGTTGACGTAGCTAAATGAGCAGCCATCTAGCGGATTACCGTCATAGTTACCAAGAAATAGCCGCTAGGTAATTGAGTAACAGGCCATATGGGGTACAGTTACCTCACATACGAGGGCTGTTCAATAAAGAATGATCATAATTTTTACGGTCATAATTTTTCGCTCTAAAATTCAATCCTAATATATTCTGTTAGCTTAATGTGAAACAAACACGACGTAGTAGTTTCATTGTTGGTACTCCTGGTTCCCGCCTGTGAGAATCAGGCAAGTTCAGATATGTGCAATATCGCCTACCGCTGCAATGGAGGTAACATGCAGTTAAAGTTGACGTTAGAGGAAGATCCACAGTTTCTTTCAAACGTAATCACTGCTGATGAAGCTTGGCTATATCATTTTGATCCTGAGACTAAACAGCAAAGCTCAGTGTGAAATCAACTTCATCACCAACCCCCCAAAAGTGCAAAAGTGGTTACTTCTGCTGGGAAAGTTATGGTCATCTCATTCTTTGATAATGATTTATCAGCATGTTGTACCTGCACACACAACAGTAACTGTACAATACTACAAGGGATGTCTTGAAAACATTGCAAGTCCATATCAGGCTCAAAAGACCACATTTCCATGAAACAGGCTGGATGCCTGTACCACGATAATGCGCGGCCGCATATTGCCAATGTTGTTGGTGAATAGCTTGCAAAAATCAACGAAGTGCATCCTTCACCCTCCCTAAAGTCCGGATTTAGCCCCAAGTGACTTTTTCTATTCCCTAACTTGAAGAAACGCTTTCGTGGGAGGCATTATCCATCATCAGAAGCAGTAATGAAGGCTGCGGAGGTGATTTTGAAGGATCTCTCAAAAATTCTTTCCAGCATGTCTTTGAAGACTGGCAGAAACGCTGGGACAAGTGCATCGCATTCAGGGGAGATTATTTTGAGAAGGACTATCAAAATTATGAGGATGAGTAAAGGTACGTTGTCAAAAAAAGTTGTGGTCATTCTTTATTGAACAGCCCTCGTACACACACACACACACACACACACACACACACACACACACACACACACACACACACACACACACACACACACACACACACACACACACACACACACACACACACACACACACACACACACACACACACACACACACACACACACACACACACACACACACACACACACACACACACACACACACACACACACACACACACACACACACACACACACACACACACACACACACACACACACACACACACACACACACACACACACACACACACACACACACACACACACACACACACACACACACACACACACACACACACACACACACACACACACACACACACACACACACACACACACACACACACACACACACACACACACACACACACACACACACACACACACACACACACACACACACACACACACACACACACACACACACACACACACACACACACACACACACACACACACACACACACACTTGTAAATCAACATTTTCAGTCTGACTCCATCTGTCCAAAACTTGGCGAGTGTTTACAGATCTCGGGCTAGAATCGTCTTTCTTCAGAAACATGTTGGTTTCTTTAAAAAAGCTTTACTTTTAACAAACAAGCCTTTAGCGAACTAATTTCGGTTTAACTTTTCACAAACTCTGGGAAAGTTATGCCGCTTCTCTTTAAGAGGATACAAACGCCAAGTTTCAACAAGCCACTTGCATGCATAAAAGGCTATGAAGTGCGGCCGTACTTTGGTTGAATAGCATGAGATCTGCAGTAAGAATATCATTCATAAATCTCTAGGGTCAAGAAAGAATGACTCAAACGGCATATTCTTTGAACCTTTCTAAATGTTGCAACATGTTCTGGGAGACTTCCTAACGGACATGAAGTAATGCTTCTACCATATCTCTCATTCGTTTCTATTATTAACAACATAATCTCGTTTAATTGCTTATTTATTAGCGGTTTAATCACAGTTATCCTCATGAAATACTTACTTTCAAGTGCGCTGTTAAAACAAAACAACGAAAAGTAATTTCCTTAAGTCACAATTAACGGCAATATCTACATGTGAGCAGAACTTTATATTAGTATAAAATAAAAACTTGGTGCCCCTGTCAATCCAATGCCTCATAAGCCCTCTCCATTTTATTCGGATGTTACTTCAGTGGAAAAAAAAGTCCAAATGCTACTATAGGAAAGGGAAAGTTTACCTAAGTGGAATATTTATTTATTTACTTTTTATTTATTTATTTATTTATTTATTTATTTATTTATTTATTTATTTATTTATTTATTTATTTATTTATTTATTTAGCGCTTCAGAATAGTGTTACTACTGCTCCAGGCTCCCCCAAATTATCCCAGACATGTTTTCACTTTCTACACTACGCACTATAGGTAGAGAAAAGGTGGCATTGCAACCAAACTTTTATATAAAAAATTCACAGAAAATGCTCGTTTTGAAGCCGTCTGAATAAGAACGTTCATAAAAAAAAGTCTGTGTGCGTGTGCGCGCGTGTGTGGTAACAGCTTAACACAAAACGATATGTCGGTTAAATCCCAAACTTTGTAGTTTTTTTTTTTTTAATTTAGTCCTCCAAATTTGTCATATCGGAAGATTGAATGAAATGGGTGAAATAATACTCAAATGAAACCAGGGTACATAGAGCTTAATTCATCTTTCAGGATAAGAGACAACCCGGAAAAAATCCTTATCTAGGTAATTCACCCTGAGCGAGATTCAAACTTGGGGCCTCTTGAACGTGAGGCAGCCAGGCTACCACCTACGCTCCCGAGGCAGAAAAACTCAACAGTCAACATTTACACGTAACATTGTACTACATTTTCGATTTTCTCAAAAATGGCTCATAGCTATTTTGATTTAAATACCGTGTATTTAAAAGTTTAGATGATCAATTCTATATTTTGAATAACCTGGGTACAGGCTGTGAAGACCATTTCATTGGAGAAAGAACCTGTATAATTTTCTGTACAAAGAATGTATTTTTTTTTTTTTTTGTAAAACAAACAATTTATTTTAAATAAATTATTTTTGTTATCAGCCAATTTTTTTAGATATCTGTTAATATTATTTACAATTGTTCAAGACTTCATAGCTTTTAAAGAACCATTTTTCGATTGAGTTTTTATGGTATTACAGAGCCATAGTAAGCCGCCTTTAAACAGCTGACTCCAAATTGTTATCATCAAACAATTGTACGTATAAGGAACTAATAAAGCTTATCTGCAAAGTTTCTGTCTATATAGATGAACCAGAGAGAAAATTACTCTTTCAAATGTGTAGTCTGCAGAGGCTATAAGTATAACACTAAATTATAGTGGATAGCGGAACTCGGGTAAGTATAATGGAATTTGTGTAATAACAATGTTAATAAGCTCTTAGGTAAATAAGGTTATCTAGAAAATACAGTAGGTTCTGCTTTTATCTGATATTGTATAGTGCCTGACGGTGCGCTCTTATTTGATTATCCACTACTCGCGACATTTAGCAATGGCGCTGCTGTCGTGTTTACGTGCATAAAACGTCTGCGGGGTGCTCTGAGGACAGTACTACTGTCTAAACACCAGAAGGCGAGAAGGGTCTGAGGTATTAGAGGGGTCTTCTAGTGTTAATGTTCAACGTCAGTTAGTTTAAAAATATTATTTCTGTTTGCAACATAATTTGAGCCCACATTAACTCAATTGGATTGTTCTAGCAGTAGTAAGGGGGGAAGGTGGATCGCGTCTCACTGATCTGGCTGATACACTTTTTCATGGAAGAGTAACTGAGTAATGCTGCTTTGAACTCTAGAGTAAATAGAGATTAGAAACCATTCATAGACAAAGATATGTGACCCGACACGTTCTGCCAGACTAGCAAGAAGTGTACAGTTTCCTCTCATCGAATTTAACAAATACCTTGGCTTATTCAGAGTATGTACTTCTTTCTTTTATTTTTTTATTTTACATCTTCGAACGTTAAGTCATATCGGACGATGAAAGAAATGGGTGATATGAGACTCTCAATGAGATGCTCAAATGTGTCCAGGGTCCATGAAGCTTAGAGCTACTCGACATTCGTCGTTAAGGATAAGGGAAAACCCGGGACAAAACTGATCCAGGTAACTCACCCTGAGCGAGATTCGAACTCGGGACCTCTTGAACGTGACGCAGACATGCTACCATCTACGCTACCGAGGCGGGCATATTTCTTTTACCACGTCATGTCAAATGTTTACGTTTCAGCTCTGAGTAATTTCAAATATACGTTCACGCATACATACCAACCAATAATGATATTCATTACAGTGCTTACGTCGCAATGCATTGTTATAATATAATGGTATCTACTTTGCTTATTTGTATTAGGAAAACTATTTGAGCTAAAAATATGGGGTTTTTACGGTTATGTTAAGTACATTACTCTCTCCTTCCTCATGGATCAGTTCTTGTAAAATCTGAATTTATTTGTCTTAGCGCGAATAGTATTTATTAGAAATTGATTAGTTTGACGCTGGTTACACACTACTTAGGGGGAATGCAATACGACAACACTGCAGGACTCCGATTGGTTGCTCACCTAGTAGCGCTCAAGGACAAACACCTTCCCATTTCAAACACACAATCTCATGTATCCCCCTTGATCGGAGTGGGCGACTACCAGGGATCGAACTCTGGACATCCCGAAAGCGACCCTTACGCGTTACCACGGAGTCACCATGTCGTTTTTTTTAAATTACTTCTCTACACTATCTTTTAGTGTTTAATAGTTTTTGTCACAATTTATTTTAACTGTTTAATATTTACATTATCACTAGTTTGTACTATCTGGAAGTTATTGAAAGAGTGAAGTGGAAGAGGATAAACCTTTGAACGTAAATATTAAAGTTCAGATACGTTTTCCAAGAAGACATTGTCAAATAACCCCTTGTTACTTACTAAAGCTCAAACTGCTCTGTTGATGTCTAGATAGGATTCCAAGGCTTTGCCTTGCGGCAGAAAGATATCAACTTCAATTATGTTTCCCAACACTCAAACTTTTGTATCCTATGTTCTGTATTGTTTGAGTTATTTAAGTAACTTTTTAGGAGTTCTTAGCTTCGAGTTCTTTTCCGCTAACCGACTAAGCATGGGTTTAGTTACTTCCCGAATTCTAAATTTAGACATAACACGTGAAGTCCATAAGAAACGACAGGAGTACCATTTTATCTTTAACACAGTAGCCGATGTAGCATTTTTACGAGGGCTGTTTAATAAAGAATCATCATAATTTGTTAACGATCATTTTTCGCACTAAATTCAATCTTATTATATTCTGTTAGCTTAATGTGAAACAAACACGCCGTAGTAGTTTCATTGTTGGTACTCCTGGTTCCTGCCTGTGAGAACCAGGCAAGTTCAGATATGTTCAGTATCGCCTACCGCTGCAATGGAGGTAACATGCAGTTAAAGTTGATGTTAGAGGAAGATACGGAGTTTCTTTCAAACGTAATCACTGCTGATGAAACTTGGCTACATCATTTTGATCCTGAGAGCAAACAGCAAAGCTCAGTGTGGAAATCTCCTTCATCCCCAACCCTCAAAAAGCAAAAGATGTTGCTTCTGCTGGGAAAGTTATGGTCATCTCTTTCTTTGATATTCATGGAATGGTTTATCAGCATGTTGTACCTGCACACACATGAGTAACTGGACAATACTACAGGAATGTACTGAAAATATTGCAATTCCATATCAGGCGCAAAAGACCACATTTCCATGAAGCAGGCTGGATGCTGCAGCACGATAATGCGCCGCCGCATATTGCCAATGTTGTTGCTGAATATCTTGCAAAAATCAACGTGAAGTGCATCCCTTAGTCCGGATTTAGCCCCATGTGACATTTTTCTATTCCCTAATTTAAAGAAACGCCTTCGTGGAAGGCATTACCCATCATCAGAAGCAGTGGTGAAGGCTGCGGAGGCGATGTTGAAGGATCTGTCACAAAATGGTTTCCAGCATGTCTTTGAATACTGGCAGAAACGCTGGGACAAGTGCATCGCATTCAGGGGAGAATATTTTGAGAAGGACCATCAAAATTATGAGGATGAGTAAAGGTGCGTTTACAAAAAAAATTGTTATCATTCTTTAAAGAACAACCCTCTTATTTCTTTTTACTTTCTCTATCATAGAAAAAGTGCCTATTGCATTCCACCGAAATTTCAATGATACCGCGATTTCACTAGAAATGGGGTCTTTTTATAGATCTCCTATTAAAGAAAAAACTTTTTTCGGTAAAGGTCTGCGAGCCAAACATAACTCGAAAACCAAAAGTTGGTTAAATATCAAAATGTGTATCAGCATCTTTCTTTTAAAGTTATAATTGTGTCAAGTTTGGGTTGCTAATTTAAAATATAATTTTAAGTTGCGTGTTACTTTTCGTTTGGGATGCCAATTTGTAATATTTTATATATTTAATTTTGTATTTGATATTTTGCTTCAAGTTGTGCTGTGTTGTGTTGCGTTACTATAGAAGATATAGCAGTTTAAAAAACAACTTAAACTTCCATTCCCCAGCTCCACTTCATTCGGCGAGCATAAAACTTTATTTTTGGGACATGGTCACGTATAAATGTATTTTATTACTTCTAATTGTTTAAATAATAATACTTACACTTCTTTGTAGATGATTAATTACTTCACCAACGCAGATTTTAATTAAAATAATAAATTATTCACAACTACTTCCGCACAAGTAGTCCTTACACATAAACTAAATCTCTCCTATTCTACCAAGTGTCTCCTGGAGGTTGATTCCTTCTCCCTTGGTAACCATTCTCTATCCATTATACAGAGTGTCCATAAAATCTTTCCGACATTGCAACTTCCTATTAAATGAAAACTTTTAAAGTCAGAGCTGTGTGTTTTGTGGCAGATGAAACAAACTTAAAGTTTGTAACACACACTGTCACTACACTTCCACATATGCGCCGTTTGTCACCATTAAAACATCTAAACGATATTCAATTTCTCGCCATACATTCTACAGAATTTCGTGGCTGATGCTAGCAACAGGATCCAAAAAGCACATCTGTCCAGGAGTGTGAATAATATGGGTGTTTCTGAGGATTTTATTTTCACACAAGATAACGATCCAAAACAGAGCTCTAGATGCAAGGCTATGGTTGTTGTATAATACTCCCCAATGAATGCCGTCACCACCACAATCCCTAGTCATGAATCCAATAGAAAGTTTGTGGAGTACACTAGACAAAAATATTAGGAATCATCAGATATCTAATATAAAAGCATCTAAAGAACGCTGTACTAGAGGAATGGCGCAAAATTACAGTGGAAACAACACAATCTTTGTTGAAATCCATGCGAAGGAGTTTGCAAGAGGTTATAAAGAGGAATAGAGGGCGTACTAAGTACTAAAATTAACATTCTACACCCTTTTCAGTATGCAGACGAATACTTATAAATAGGACAGTTTCCCTGATGTACTTTATTCTGATGATTTTCCACTGTCCATACATCCTTAAACATAAACTTATGCATTAGACAAATAATTTTAGGAGTAACTGTAGGAAGTTCTAATGCTGAAAAGATTTTATGGACACCCTGTCTTGTCTTTCTTCCAACCACGACTAAACTTTCACACAATATACAAACATTTTAACATATTTTAAATGTCTTAACACCTCAAAATGCATAAACAAGTTTGCTTTGGGGCCAAACATAAATAACACTTCGTATTGAAGCGCTTTCTAAGATATTGATTTTATCAAAAATGGTTCTATCGATTTTGATTGAAGTACTATAAGCTATATATTTATGACAACTTAAATTTATGTCCTGAATTATGTGAATAGACTCGGAAGTCCTTTTTATTCTGAATGAATTTTGCAACTGGTGTACATAAGAGACACTTACTACACAAAAATATTAGTAGCGTTAAAGTATAAAATTTATATATACATGTATATATATGTGTGTATATGTGTGTTTTTTGTTGTAATTTACGTCCTCCAACGTTAAATCATATCGGACGATGAATGGAATGGTTGAAATGATGCTCAAGAGCCCGGGGTCCATAGAGCTTAGAGTTACCTGACATTCGTCTTTCAGGATAAGGGAAAACCCCGGAAAAACCTTATCCAGGTAACTCACCCTGACCGAGATTCGAACTCGGGACCTCTTGAACGTGAGATAGACATGCTACCACCACGCTACCGAGGCGGGCATATGTATGTGTGTGTGTGTGTGTGTGTGTGTGTGTGTGTGTGTGTGTGTGTGTGTGTGTCTGTAAATATTACAGATATTACTGCTTGCGTATATATTTTACAAAACTTGCACTTTTCACATGCGCCAACCATTCAAAAATGGAATTTCAAGGTCACCACATAGTAAGCAGCTCTTAAAAGATCGGATTATTCCTAAATCGTACTGTATTTTCATATTGCCATTGTACCTATACGACATTTTATTCCAAATAGCATGAATTAACTAGAGTAATGAGGGTTTTAAAGAATCGTTTAGATAAGATCGAATAGATAGCTTTTGCAACACATATCAAATTATTTTTAGGTGTAAATAACGTCTTTTAATCTGGTAGAAACCTAGCGATGAATGAAATGGATGAACTGATGCTCAAATGAGCCCTGGGTCTCTGGAGTTAAGATCCACGACATGTTTCTAAATATAAGGGAAAACCTTTACCTTATCACGGTGACCAGCTACCAGAGGCCACCAGAGGCGGGAGCATGATTTAGTCCTCTACACTTCCTGGAAATATATTGTATGAAAGCTCTTAGTGCTTTCTTTAGCTTACCTATATGTAAATGCATCGGTGATTTCAATTGCAGATAACCATATGCGACTGGGCGGAAACCAGTAGATCCGTGGTTCAAATCCCGGCCATGGAATTGCATTTTTCATATCGACTATCTATTTAAAACATTAGCCTCTCTACGGCTAGTGTTAATAAATTATCAATTAACTAAAATAAGAGTTAAATAATGAAGCCTGGGACTCAAGTACCTACGACAGTAGGTCGCCACAAACGGTGTATCTCGAATGCGAGGGCCCAAATGACCTTGATGTCGACGGGCCCTAAAACCACACACTCACTCACTCACTCGAATGCGAGAGCTCCTAGTGGTTTACCGAGGAAATATACGAGTCAGTTGGAGCATTTAATGTCAGGAAGGAAAGTTGGCCATGTTAGCTCAATGGGTTAGAGTGACTGGACGGAGACCAGTAGACCTGTGGTTCATATCCCGGCCACGGCATTGAATTTTTCATGTCAACTCTATTTATGAACTTAGCCTCTATACGGCTAGTGTGAAGAACTGATTAATTTTCATCAATTAACCATTTCCTATTTCGGTCTTCGGCCTTTCGGTCTTCGCATACCTGCTCAAACCAAGCGGGGTGGCTCAGGCGGAACGTCTGTGGCCCGCATTCGGGAGGTGCGGGTTCGATTCCCACGACCGAACTTCCTGACTCGGGGGTTTTTCGGATGATTTCCCGGATCGAATCCTGGGTAGGTTAATTACATTCCCCAAATTTCTTGTCCCTCCATTTCATCTCCATTATCATTTCACATCATCTCTCATCTGGTGGTCTCTTTCAGGGTAGAAGTATCGGTGGGTTTCTCCACGTTGCATGTGGTGTAGGATTTCTCTTGGGGTGGCCTTTTGGTGTGGTTTTGCAGGATGGTTAAAGATTACGTGTCGGTGAGCAAGAGTACTCTCTCAGGGTCCAGCATTTATCACCAGCCAATGAAAAGTACTGCTCCAATTTCATGTTGATTGTTTATTCCCACAGATCTTACTTGTCTGGTTGCTCGGCTTTTCTCACTTGCTCTCACTCTCGTATTGTCGCCTTGTCTCTTTGAGAGTATTTAATCCCACCACGTTTGACATCTACTCCGCTATTAAATCGCCATCAGATATTAAACTAACGCGTCTTCTCCATTTCGTTGTAACCAACCGAGTGACGCTTCTCACTTCACCCTACTCTCAGCTTCTTCCTAGATTTTTTTGTCTATCTCCACCCATTTTCTGTTTGTTCTCTATTTCACGCCTGTCACGTGGTTTACGCTTCGTTTTATTGGGGGAGTTTATTTCTACGATTTTACCTTATTGGACATATCCATTCACCTTCAACTGCAGTAGTCACGGGTTCACCCCCTAAAGTTGTATGACCCCTGGGCATCATAACGGTACCTCATCCTGCCTCTACATATTTTCCTTAAACCTCGCTATTGTCTGAGGCTCCGTGGTGGCGCTGGTATTTTGGGCTTCTATTGTCCTATTGTTTACGTATCCGGCCTCCTCTGCCCGTTCTAGCTTAAGGCAACTTTTCCCTTATATTTATTTCATTTACACGTTATTTCTATTACAATATTCCTTTTGACTTTATTTCTTATATATTCCAAGCTGATTATTAATAATTTATGGTTTTATGATCCCTTTCTTACGTTCTTCTATAGGAAACCTGTTTCTGCTTCACATGACATGATGATATGCTCCTGGTAAAACTTCCTCCTCCGGTAGGATACGGTATGGTGGGGCCGTTTCCGGACCATAGTAGGCGGGTTGTCGGTTGTACTGGCCTGCTGGGGAGTTTCCAACTGGTAAAATACAGGACCTCGCTCTGTTCACTGTCGTGGCTCCTTGGATCGGCCTCTCTGTCTCCTCTCGCTTCATCCTTCCTCCTGGGGTGACCCAGATGGGGCATAAGAACAATAGCCCAAGTTTGGACCTCCGTGCCGAATCTCCTTCATAGCGTTGTCCAGTCCAGTCCAGTGCTGTTCAAGATAAATTTTTCTGAGAGTTGAACCTATGACACCTTTTCCTTTTCCAAAACACTTGTTTTTTCAATTTTAATTGCTTCTCAGGAAGTGTTAGCAGATGTAAATGTGTCGCAAATACGAATTGTGCAAGCAAAAGCTATTTCTGAAACCATTTCATTTCCGTGCTTCCCTGAGGCAGTGTTTTGTTGTGTTTTACTAAATGAATCCTTATCAGTAAAAGCCAAAAACATCTGATGTTGCACTGTTCGGAACTTTATCTTGTGCAAACTGTTTCTACAAAGTTTATTCCTCCTATCTACTTCATGTTAATCTAGATAAACATTAGCAGACATGATTTAATCTATTAGGTCATCTCGGACGATGAAGTGATGAAATGCTTATCATGATACATGATTCAGCCCGGGTCTATAGAGCTTAGTCATCCAATATTGTCAACTCAGAATAAGAAAAAACCTTGGAAAATCATGGTCACTCGCACCCTGGAAACCCTTAGCAAGTACGGTACAGATGTACAGGACTGTTCAATAAAGAATGATACTTTTTTTACGGTCGTAATTTTTCGCACTAAAATTCAACCGTATTATACTCTTAATGTGAAACGAACACGTCGCTGTAGTTTCATTGTTGGTACTCCTGGATCCCGCCTGTGAGAACCAGAGAAGTTCAGACATGTTCAGTATCACCTACCGCTGCAATGGAGGTAACATGCAGTTAAAGTTGATGTTAGAGGAAGATCCGGAGTTCCTTTCAAACGTAATCACTACTGATGAAACTTGGCTACATCATTTTGATCCTGAGAGCAAACAGCAAAGCTCAGTGTGGAAATCTCCTTCATCACCAACCCCCAAAACGACAAAAGTGGTTGCTTCTGCTGGGAAGGCTATGGCCATCTCATTCGTTGAGTGCTTTGTAGCACTTACAGAGGAACAGACACCAAGATAAGTGGCATTACTCGAGTTGGGAAATACAAAAAGGAGGGGAATAATAACAGAGAGAACACTGAAATTCTGGTATAAGTGTATTAAAGGGCAGAAAGGGGAATTATTGAATCTGTGCATGACGCAACAGAAAAGCATTAAGAACACAGATAGTTGGTGGTCGGAATTGGAAAAAATGATATCTAAGATAGGCATCGGAGATTTATGGAGAACAGAGGGGTCAAATCATAGCGGTTTTTGGAAGGAGGTGAGAACCAGAGTACAGGACGTAGTTAGGCAGAGGATATGAGAAAGTATAGAAGAAAAGAAACCTTTGTAACTCTATAAGCAATTAGAGATATAATGGGTTAAGGAAAAATATATAGATCAATGTGACAAAACTGGAAGAGAAGGCATAGCATGGACGAGAATAGGAATAATATATCTAAAAGAGTTGAGAAGTAATGAGGTAGGCATATGTGAATTCTGTGGAGATGAAGAGAGCACTGTTCATTACCTGATAGAATGTATGGAGTTAACAAATTGTGGAGAAAAATATGGGACAGTGTTAACAAAGAGGGTTTGGCGTTACTCATGTTAACAGGGATGAGTGAAAAGAAAAATAATGTTTAGGGGAATTCTTATATAGGTTAAGAGAAAAGTGGATTGGGGTAAAAGAGAAGATCAAGAAGAAATGACACCTAGCTGCTTAGGAAAACCAAAGGCCAGGAGACCTGAGTCATTGAGTGAATCTTGGTTCAGCAATTTCATGTATTTGTACACGATGTATAATACTGCATAGGAACTGTACAAAAGCATCAATATCAATACAGAGGAACACTACAGAGAAGGGATAATGGCATTGGAACATCACTGGACAAAATGTATTGATGTTAGAGATTATGTTGAAAATAAAACTACTTTGGAAGCATGAACTGTCGCTTTTCACTATCAGGCCGAGAACTTTTCAAGACCATCCTCGTATATTACTATCATTCTTTTGGCAGCTTTTAAGGGTTTATTTGCACCAATCAGTCCTTTGTTTTTGATCGGGTTTCAGTTTATGTCAAATACAGCGAAATCAGTTTTGTCATAAACTAATGATGTAGAATTTTTGCATTTGATTCATTCCAACGCCCAATGTCGCCGAAATAAACTCGTAGGATATGTCGATTTTTTTGAAGTTCTAAACCTTTTTTTAATTTTTTTAATTAATTGATCAGCAGTACCATTCTTTACAGATTAGAGTGAAAAGAAGGTAACAGAACAATACATTAAAGAACAATAACACTCAGGGGTAGGCTAACAGGCCGCCCCCTAACTACATTAAGTTAGAACTCCAATAATACTCTCTGAGAAATTATGTCAATATTGAAGATGTAAGACAGACATCAAGCACTAGAATCACTCGAATCAGACGTATCACTTAGAAGCAGGTCCTGTGGTAGTCTCCTCTTCAAGCGTGAGGGATGGCGCGTGCGGACGCCGATGTTATAATGCACAGCTCCTGGAACTTCTTGCAGCGTGGAAAAGAAACGACGAGCGATCCTGCTAATGTAGTCGTGAAGAGGTAACAGTTCTAGTTCGTGATGGAGCTGCTGATTACGGATGAACCATGGAGCGTTGGTAGCGATGCGCATGAAGCGATTCTGTATGACCTGAAGACGATGCAGATGACATGTATGTGCGGGCCCCCACACTTGGCAGGCATCTGTAATAAGCGAACGAACGAGTGATTTGTAGAGTAACAATGAAGACTGTAGGTCTAGGCTGGAACGACGATACAACAGAGGTGAGAGTTTTGAAAGTCGCCCGGAGGCCAGTGATATAAGACGATCGATATGCCAGGTCAGTCGAGAGTCCAAAAGCACTCCAAGGAATTTAACGGGAGTTGTAGTGGGGAGCCAAGGGACATTGTTCCTGTAGAGATACAACGGAGTAAGCGGAGTATATTGGCGAAGAATGAAGATTTTAGCTTCGGTCTTCTGAGGGTTCAATGAGTTCCGCCAAGTGCCGAACCAATGAGTTAGGCGATCTAAAGAGCTGTACTACTTGTTGTGCGTGCTGGAGATGAACATGAGAATAATATAGTACTGTGTCATCAACGTAAAGAGCTAAAGAAGTCGGAGCTAAGTCAGGAATATCAGAAATGTATATATTAAATAGAGTCGGAGCCAAGATGGAACCCTGTGGGACACCTGCGGTAATATTAGGTGGGGATGAAAGCTTTCCACCAATGCGTACTGAAACGCTGCGTTCGCAGAAGTTCAAAACTAAATAATAATAGATCTCTTTAAATTTGTTGTGCCATAAATAGATGGGTCTTCTTTTTCCAAATGTATTCCTAAGCCTATCTTCACTGTTGGAGTGTTAATGAGGACTTAAATTCGTTAAAAATATCCTATCTCTAAAATGATCTAGTCAGCTTCATTTTTGGGTAAACACAACTTTTAAATTATAACAATTTACAATTAGAGCAAATCGATCGTTCCAAATAACAGAACTTTATAAATTAATCTATAACAGTACTTTGAATTATAAAACCATTGATTTAAGGTAGATGCTGGCAAAAGATAAAAGTTCACGCTGCGATGTTAATACATATGGACTTTAATCGACAAAGCCAAAACAAATGATGACGCTGCAGGCAGGCGTGTGTGTGGTCAGTTCCGTTACATCAGAGTTCTGCGACTGAATTACCAGGCTCCCACAACTAGGGCAACTCTGTAATTAGCAATTTCCTGCTTACTTTGCAGTTCCTTCATCACTTCACCCAATAAATCAATAACAATGTACCGCTCGATCGCATAGATAGGAATTGATAGGGCTACACTGAACATATTGAGAATGCCAGGTTTCCAACAACAAATAATATTTGACAACTACTGTTCTATGTTTTGCCAGTTGATTGCCGCCTAGATTGTTCCATTTGTTCTAACAGTTTACTACGGAGGGGATTTGGCACTGAAACCTTTGGTTTATTGAACCTAAGTCCCAAGTGGGGCATCCCCGGGAGTAAGGATGAGGCTAGAGGAGACAGAGGGCGGCCGACCCAGGCCGATACTTCTACCCTCAAAGAGACCACCAGATGAGGCATGGTGTTAAATGATAATGGAAATGAAATGGAGGGACAGGAAATACTGGGGATGTAATTATCCTACTGAGCATTCGCCTGGTGACCCTGAAAATACCCGAAAAAACCCTTGGGTCAGGCAGGTCGGCCACGGGAATCGAACCCGGGTCTCCCTAATGTGGGTCAGATGAAACTGCCAGAGCCATCTCGCTCGGTTTACATAGGGTTAATTATCATTTAACCCGAGTGCGATGGCTCAGGCCATTTCATCTGTGGCCCACATTCGGGAGACCCGGGTTTGATTCCCGTGGCTGACCTACCTGACCCATGGGCTTTTCGGCGGTTTTCCCGGGGCGCTAGGCGAATGCTGGCTAGGATAATTGTATCCCCCAAATTTCCTGCTCATTCCACCTCCATTACCATTTCTTATCTCCCATTTGGTGGTTTCTTTCAGGATAGAAGTGTCGGCGGGAATCTCGGCGGTGCATGGAGGCAGATTAGCCCTGAGGAAAACGTTCTCCCCTCTGCCGGATGGACATCGGTCCGCGAGCCGGTCTAGTGGACCGATGCAGAAACGCGGTAGGTGAGATGCAGGTTGTGCAAGACTTCCTGGAGTATTCTGCTCTGTGGAGGCAACCTCCGGTCTCCGAACAGGCCTCGTGACTGTTTCGGGTCTCGGCAGGTGAAATGACGGCTGTCCTAAGCCCATCGCCAGAGTTTCTTCTGGTACAGTGTAGCGGTTTGCCCTCTGTACTGTAGTGACTTCTTAGGGTTGGCCATCCTGTCTCTCACCTCACCTCATCCTTCCTTCCGGGGGTGCCCCACCTGGGACATAGGTAAAAAAGGACCAGTTTGGTCGAGGTACCGAATTCCCTCCGAACAATCCAATTCAATCAGTATTTAAAAATAATCAACCTTTAATAAATATTATTCCTGCTAAGACAAAAGTTCAAATTTTGCAAAACCTGATCCATAACGAAGTTAGAAAGTAATGTATTTAACATAACCGTAACCCCCAATATTTGCAGCCCTAATAGTTTTCCTAATAGAAATAAATAAAGTAGATACCATTATATTATAACAATGCATTGCGACGTAAGCACTGTAATGAATATCATTATTGGTTGGTATGTATGCATGAACATATATTTTTGCCCGCCTCGGTAGCGTAGATGGTAGCATGTCTGCCTCACGTTCAAGAGGTCCCGAGTTCGAATCTCGGTCAGGGTGAGTTACCGGGATAAGTATTTTTCCGGTTTTTTCCCCTTATCCAAAAAGACGAATGTCGGGTAGCTCTAAGCTCCGTGGACCCCGGACATATTTGAGCATCATTTCATCCATTTCATTCACCGTCCGATATGACTTAACGTTGAAGGACGTAAAATAAAAAAAAAAAAAAAAAAGGAACGTATATTTCAAATTACTCAGAACTGAAGCGTAAACGTTTGACATGACGTGATAAAAGAATTATTTTGAATAAGCCAAGGTGTTTGTTAAACTTGAACGAGAGGAAACAATCCACTTGTTGCTGGTCTGGCAGAATGTCAGGTGACATCTTTGTTTATGAATGGTTCGTAATCTCTATTTACTCTAGCGAGTTGAAAGCTCATTATTCAGTTACTCTTCAATGAAAAAGTGGATCAGTTGGATCAATGAGACACATCCACCTTCTCCCTTACCACTGCCAAAACAATCCAATTGAAATAATGTGGGCTTAAATTATGTTGAAAACAGAAATAATACTTTTAAATTAACTGGCGCTGAACGAATTATTCACGAAGAAATTGATAAGGAAAACAAGACTAGGAAAACTACAAGAACACGACTTTTGGAAAGAAATAGCACGTAATGAGATTTTGGAACCTATTATCATAAATTTGCAGTACTCAGACGTTGAAGACAATGACAATGACAATGACGAATTATCTCTTAACGTAAGTAACATTTACAGGTATACGGATGCACCGCTGGTATTTTCGTTGGATTAGAAAAATAAGTAATTCATAAACTATACTTATTTTTAAAATACGTAGTTAAAACATTTGCCTAATATACGAATATCCATGTTGCATTTGGAAAAATCAGTTAGCGTTCCCTTACGTCTAGCGCCACGAACACTCGTAAGTGTGCGAGAGAGGGAAATATAAAAAGAGTGGGGATAACGAGGTGGCAACGGTGAAAGTTCTAACGCATCTGATTCGCTACAGGCGAGAACTCTTCCCATTTGAAACACATACGTATCGATATTTCTATACTCGGGAAGAAGTTTTAAATACCTTATAATCCAATAATTTTACTGACCTTGTTTAAATACTAACTTATCGGCATCTTAACGCAATTTGGTTTAACACAATTAACTGCGTCATGTTTAGCCGGAGACTATGCATTGCCTATCTCAACTTGCTTATTAGGGAGTCTACAATTGCCGGAATTATTTTGGTGTAGTTCAGTGTAGGAACAATACTATAACAGATAATTGTGAATTATCTTGGTAATTTAGGACTACTTCTCCACGTTTTATTAAAGAATGATTGCATACTAGAGATACAAAGTCATGTCTTAAATATAACTCCACCATTCAATCACTACAGCCAAGAAATGAGTCTTTTCACATTCAGAATAATTAAATACAGGAAGTTCTTTTATTCAAATATTAACAATCCCTTCCAAAAATAAGTTTTGTATGATAATTAAACTGCTGAGTGTGTGCCAAGTCATTTTTAATGATATTGCTGCAATTCTTTCCCTGCCTCCATTTAGTTTTGAACACAGGACTATGCAATCAGTTGACTTGCTTTAAATAAATGAAATCTGTTACAGTATAGTTATTTCGTAAACAAGTTAGATCATTCACCACATAATGAAGTTTTGATCTTGGCCAATTGCTTCTCAAACCACAATTCTGGAATATAGAGGTATAATAGTAATCAACATATTAAAATAAATAGAATATTCTGGATGAATACAAGAGCAAAGCATCCACAAGCAGAAGTTTCAATATTGTCACCCGAACGTCGGAATTCCCGATAGAACCGGCCGGCAGTAGGGCCAGACGTGAAGCATTTAGGCCACGCCTACCCATTTATCTCGTGTCACTAACTGAGGGGATGATTAGAAGAGCGGCACGAGCCCTGTACCGTCTCTTCCCCCCCCCCCAACAGACGTCTGGAAATATCTGGATAATTGTGCCAGCCGCGAACCTTCCAGAAACGGCGATCTTCCCTGTATAAGGCCTGCAGTGCAGAGTCAGTCAGTTCTTGGCGAGCAGTGTGAAGAGCGCCGTGCTAGTGAACGGACCGGAAGACTGTGTACCTGTATCACAGGAGTTGTAGGTTATCGTGAGTGTAGAGTGGACCTGTGACAGACGAACTCGCGAATTGTAATTGTGTGCGCTACGTAATTCTGTGTAATTGGCAAGGGTTTCAACTGTAATTCGATGGAAATGAACAATTTGAGTTTTTGCAGTTGGACTTATGCCATTATATGTAGCAACATAGATACTTGCAACATACGAGGGCTGGTCAATAAAGAATGATCACAACTTTTTTTGACAACGTACGTTCACTCATCCTCATAATTTTGATGGTCCTTCTCAAAATAGTCTCCCCTGAATGCGATGTACTTGTCCCAGCGTTTCTGCCAGTCTTCAAAGACATGCTGAAAACCATTTTGAGAGATCCTTCAAAATCGCCTCAGCAGCCTTCACCACTGCTTCTGGCCGCGCCGTGGATCAGTGGTTAGACCGCTTGGCTCTCACCAAGGCGGCCCGTTTCGATCCCAGGTGACCGCAAAGTGAGATTCGTGGTGCACAACACGGCGCTGGGGTGGGTTTACTCCGGGGTCTCCGGTTTCCCCCACCATATCATTCCTCCGGTGCTCCATCTTCATTTCATGTATCACCAGTGTCATCGCCTGCGGTGCCGTATGTAGTAAAAGCGGGCGTTAAACACTACACATTTCATTTCCACTGCTTCTGATGATGGATAATGCCTCCCACGAAGGCGTTTCTTCAACTTAGGTAATAGAAAGTCACATGGGGCTAAATACGGAGTATAGAGAGGGTGAGGGATGCACTTCACGTTGATTTTCGCAAGATATTCAGCAACAACATAGACAATATACAGCCGCGTATTATCGTGGTACAGCATCTAGCCTGATTCAAGGAAATGTGGTCTTTTGCGCCTTATGTGGACTTGCAATGTTTTTAGGACATCCCTGTAGTATTTATTGTACAGTTACAGATGTGTGTGCAGGTACAACATGCTGATAAACCATTCCATGAATATCAAAGAATGAGATGACCATAACTTTTCCAGCAGAAGCAACCACTTTTGCTTATTTGGGAGTTGGTGATGAAGGAGATTTCCACATTGAGCTTTGCTCTCAGGTTCAAAATGATGTTGCCAAGTTTCATCAGCAGGGATTACGTTTGAAAGAAACTCCGGATCTTCCTCTGACATGAACTTTAACTGCAAGTAACCTCCGTTGCAGCTGTATGCGATACTGAACATGTCTAAACTGGCCTGGTTCTCACAGGCGGGAAACAGGAGTACCAACAATGAAACTACTATGGCGTGTTTAGTTTCACATTAGGCTAACAAAATATAATAAGATTGAATTTTGGTCCGAAAAATTATGACCAAAAAAGTATTATGATCATTCCTTATTGAACAGCCCTCATATGTGGCGGAGGATAATTTAATGTAGAGGAGATGAAAGGAAGTGTAATACTGAAAGTTGTGGGAGTACAAACCATTGGCACTTTGATAGGTATACAAGGTGGACTATTCCGGACTGTAAGACAAACAGCTACATGTGAGCGAAGGAAGACAAAGACAGCAAGCATGGGATATAAACCAGAATTTATTAACATGTTTTGTGGGAATAAGTATAATAATAAGTAATAACATGTAATAAGTCAAATTCATATTGTCGCCCATCGCATTATTGCGATAGCTCGACCGGCGCGCATAAAGGAACAGATAGTGCAGCGCGGAGATAAAAGGCTTGCCGAAATAGATAGTTAGATGACTGGTAGGTTCGTGTTTCGTCTGCTACCGTCTACAGAACGTTCGAATAATTTCTGGAACAGTATGTAGAGATATAAAAGAAGCCGTGGCTAGTTTATCGGACAGTCGTAAAAGACTCGATTTGAAAGTGAGGACTGTAATTTGAAAGTGAACTCTTTTGTTTATTTACGTGTGCAGAAGTGACGAGAGATTGTGTTGGTTTATGTTATGTCGTCTTGCTGCCAAGGGTGTACTGTGTGTTTCTGCGGAAATAAAGAGCATTTTGAATTTCTGCAACTTGGACAATATTCACATCCAATTGTTTCCCCAAAATACCTTTTTTTCTAAACTTACTTAACTATATTGTATTACCTTTGAATTGTGTTGAAAACAGTTTAAGGTCTGTAGTTTATGAACACCCTGTATATTGCACTCGCATATGGTGTTCTTGGATATCCATCAAATTTTGATATTAGCCAATAATTAAAACGGCTTAAGTGTTCAACTCAGGACCAAGAGGCACAAAAATAAGCCTGTATGTATGAGGTCTGCAAAAGGTTTTACATTTGTGATACATACAGCTAATGGAAAAGCTGTAAATTATATTAAAATAAATATATATGTAAAAGTAATACAAGCTCTTTTTATTTATTTTGCAATTTACGTCCTCCAACGTTGTCATATCGGACGATGAATGAAATGGGTGAAAGATGCCTAAATGAGTCCGGGGTCCATGGAGCCTAGTCACCCGACATTCGTCTATCAGGGTAAGGGAAACCCCCTCAAAAAACCTTATCCAGGTAGCTCACCCTGACCGAGATTTGAACTCGGGGCCTCTTCAACGCGAGGCAGACATGTTACCCTCTACGCAATCGAGGCGGGCTAATACAAGCTATATATATGACACTGACAGTCATTTGTTAACATATTCTCACAGCCACGCAAATCGTACGCGGGCTAATACAGGCTCTGCATATATATAAAAGACATTGACAGTCATCTGTTAACATATTCTCACAGCCACCCAAATCCTACGCCACGAACCGTATTAAAGCCTCCTAGAAGGCTCTGGCAGTAACAGGAGATGCAAACATAGATGAAATTGTTTATTCCTACTGCTTGTTTCTAAACAATAAGGGTATGGATGAAAATCCCGAGCAAATTTGAATCCTTGCAGAAATACGGAGTCGGGGCTGCTGCCGAAAAAATCTCGTCAGCCGTATGAGAAAGAATATATTGATTTAAAAGATGGTGCAAAGTAAGTAGCGTTTCTCTTGTGAACGGAGATGTGATGGGTATTGAGCTATTTCCACTGAAACCTTCCTCGTCACTAAGCTCTGTATTTGTTTTATTTTGCTGCTAAAGGTTTCCATGACGACTTCAGCATCCCAGGCAACAGGTAACAGCAATAGTGTGTGGGAGGGGTTGGAGGGAAACAGACTGCGTCGATAACTGGGTTGTCCAAAGTCTCACAATCTGATTTTATGGAGTTTCAGTTGTAAAGAGACAAATAACACTGGGCGACAAAAAATAATTGTTGAATGTTTCGAGCACTTAATGAGGCAATTCCTACTAATTTTGAGTTGATGAAATTTTTTTTTGTTAGCTCTAGTTTATATGATAAACACAAGGTGGAAGTATTACAAATTAACGAATTGAGAGAAAAGGATACATTTTAATTACATACATGCTAACAACAATGAAAGTGCATTTGATTTTTTTAACTGATAAATACATGCTAAGAGATCTAAATTGTTGGAAAAATACTTTGCAGATAGTCGTGTCTGAAGAGAATCATGTGCTGGTGTATTAACTTCGTCGTCTTTTAGCTTGCCTCTTGTGGTGGAGTTCCGCAGAATCGCTGTACAAAGACCAACAGTAATCCGCAAGCATTACTTCATTCCAACGGCACTGATATCTTTGTTCCATAACAGAAATGTCCTGTCATCACTAACAGCTCCACAAATAGGGGGGCCCCGCTTCGGTAGCGTGGTTCGAATCTCGGTCAGGGTGAGTTACCTGGATAAGGTTTTTTACGGGTTTTCCCTTATCCTGCAAGACGAATGTCGGGTAATTCTAAGCTCTATGGACCCTGGGCTCATTTGAGCATCATTTCACCCGTTCCATTCATCTCCGTTATGACAACGTTGGAGGACATTAAAAAAAAACATCCCATCTGCTATTTGCGTTAAGGCTGAAAGCAGCTTCCTTTCGTAGTACCAACTGCTGCATAACTGTCGTTATTTTTACTCAAATGAGTCCAGGATCTATAGAGGTTAGATGTTACCAGACATTCATCTGCTAAAAACCTTATTTTGATAAGTCTCCCTCGATCTCGGGACCTCTTGATCGTGAGGCAGTCAAAAATAAAAAATAAAATGAAATTTTGTATAATAACCCTAACAGCTAATTTCTTAAACCTGGGCTATTTTGCCAGATTTGTAACATTTATTCAGACTACATTCATACATACAGCATAATTTACAGGTAAATTTATACAAATAAAAATAAAACACAAAACATTACAATTCCATAACACTTATGTAATAAAGCAAGAATATATAAAATAAACAAAATTTCTTAGCAAAATCAATCTAAATACTAACATACAATAACATTTCATTCAAATCAACATCGTTCATACAAAACCAGAAATACCAACTATTAACAAATTTATAAAATTCAAATATTATTAAATGATTAATATTACGAAATTCTCTTGAACTCGGGACCTATTGAACATGGAGCAGACGCGCTACCATCTACGCTACCCAGGCGGACACGCGCGGGATTAACAAATGTGTATTTTGTAATATTTTATCAGTTAATATGTATACATTATCTTGATCAGCCAGTTCTTACGATAAATTTTATAAAATCTGTACTTTCATACATTTCTGAATATTTTAGGATATACATTTGCTAAGGAAGGATCGGCTAAAGGGTCCCAAGCCACTGGAACAGTTTGACGGATAACATCATATAGTTTAGTTCTACACTAACTCATATTCATAGTTACAGATCAATAGCTTTAGTTTTTGAATGACAGAATTTTAAACAATACAGGTGTAGAGGTTCCGCGAAAATGGAGGATTTGGAGAAACGAACAGTGATTAAATACTTCAATTTGAAAGGCTTAACGCCTAAAGAAATCAAAAAGGAAGTAGACGACTCTGCCCAAAGTTTAAACGGTGGATTACAGAGCTTAAAATGGAACGCACGAGCACTAGTGGTGAGCCTTACTCTGGACGCTTGCTCTGTTGAAGACATACTGCAGTTGAATAATTGATCATTGACAAAATTCATCGTTTATTACTGGAGGACTGTAGATTAAAGTTGTTTGAGATAGAGGAGGCTGTAAACATATCGAAAGAACGTGCAGGCAATATTTTAGGTAATGTTTTGGGCTTTCACAGGGAATGTGCAAGATGGGTGCCGCGTTTGACACCTGATCAAAAGATGCAAAGAAAAACTAAAAAAAAAAAAATCACAGTGAAATCAGTCAAAACAGTGGATGTCGCTAGGTGAACAAACTCCAAAGGAGGCAAAGTCAATTCTATCAGCTAACAAGGTTATGGCGAGTGTTTTCAGGGAATTATTTTTATTCATTACGTGTAAAAGTGTAAAAGTATCACTTTTACAAGTGATGTTGCAGCTACTAAGCCTATTGCAACGTTTGAGTGATGAGATGAAAAGAAAGACCTCACTGGGCAAAGAAAAGAAATCGTTAGTTTCTTCACAATGCTCCGGCCCATCGTTCAGTCATTGCAATGGGAAAAACGTGCGAATTAAATTTAAAATTGCTTGCGAATCCACCCTATTCGCCAGATCTAGCACCCAGTGACTACCATCTGTTCCCGATACCTCAAAGTTTATTGGAGGACGAAGATTTCACAGCAATGAGGTCATTGATGCGGTAAACAGCTATTTTGAGGACCACAATAAATCGCACTACAACGGTGGTTTAATTGAATTAGGAACTTGTGATCCGGCCATCGTATTTAAATTGTTAGCTTAGGTTCGTGACAAGGAGAAACGCGTGCTTTTGTTTACATCAGTGGGAGCTCTTGCTTGGATTGGACAGTAACGCAATATTAAGAAAGAAGCCTGATATTGGAATTAGTCTTGTTAAGCGTAAATTGGTTAACTCGTATAGAGGAAGTGGTTTGTTATCTTAAGGGCAATTAGAAAGAGTTGTACGAGAATATAGAGGTTCGGCTGAGGTCTGCGCGTTATGTTTCGTCATTAATAAGACAGCCAGTTACTATGTATATAAAGAAAACGATGACAAAAATTAAAATATGGCCAAAAAATCGGAGGGGGGGGGGAATTACACAATATCATTAAACATAGTATATTCCGCCAAGGCCAAACAGAAGTTAAGACTTGGGTAGAGCTGAAAATTTCAATGCCATAGCCGGGATTTGAACCACGGATCTTCTGGTCTCGGTCCAACCGCTCTAACCATTTTGCTACTGTGGTCAACGTGCCAACATGACATTAAATTCTCCAACTGACTCGTATGTTTCCCGGTAAACCTCTTAGGAGTTCTCATAAACACATGAGACAACTACCTTAATGGCGACTTACTACATGTAAGTACTTTAAGGCCCGGGCTTTATAGTTAACCACTATTAGGTCAATTAATAGAAATTAATTGTTGTTTCACACTAGCCGTGTGTAGGACGCACTATGAAAGGGTAGAGTCACAATGAAAAATTCAATGTCATAGCCGGGATTTGAACCACGGATCTTCTGGTTTCCGTCCAGCCACTCTAACCATTTGAGCTACTATGGCCAACGTGCCAACATGACATTAAATTATCCAACTGACTCGTATGTTTCCCGGTAAACCACTAAGAGTTCTCATAAACACATGAGACAACTACCTTAATGACGACTTACTACATGTAAGTACTTTAAGGCCCGGGCTTTATAGTTCGAACCATTATTAGGTACAATTAATGGAAATTAATTGTTCTTTCACACTAGCCGTGTGTAGGACGCACTATGAAAGGGTAGAGCCAGAGTGAAAAATTCAATGCCAAACCACGGATCTTCTGGTCTCCGTCCAGCCGCTCTAATCATTAAGCTACTATGGCCAACGTGCCGATATGACATTAACTGACTCGTGTTTTTCCCGGTAAATCACTAGGTGTTCCCATAAACACATAAGACAACTACCTTAATCGCGACTTACTATGCTGTAAGTACTTAAAGGCCCGGGCTTTATAGTTCGGACCACTATTAGGTCAATTAATGGAAATTAATTGTTCTTTCACACTAGCCGTGTGTAGGACGCACTATGAAAGGGTAGAGCCAGAGTGAAAAATTCAATGCCATAGCCACGGATCTTCTGGTCTCCGTCCAGCCGCTCTAATCATTAAGCTACTATGGCCAACGTGCCGATATGACATTAACTGACTCGTGTTTTTCCCGGTAAATCACTAGGTGTTCCCATAAACACATAAGACAACTACCTTAATCGCGACTTACTATGCTGTAAGTACTTAAAGGCCCGGGCTTTATAGTTCGGACCACTATTAGGTCAATTAATGGAAATTAATTGTTCTTTCACACTGGCCGTGTGTAGGAAAGAGATTCCTGGTCTGTTGTATGCGGATGATTTAACGGTAGGAGCAATTTCCGTAACAGGTCTACAAAAATCAATTGAGACAATTCATAGGTTTTGCACTGAATGGGGATTAAGAATAAACAGCAAAAAATAAAAAATACTGATATTTAAAAGAGGAGTGATACTGAGGAAAGGAGAGGAGTGGTTTATAGGAGATCAAAAGGTAGAAGTTATAAGAGTATGACTATTTAGGTGTAAGGATGTGTAGCAGTGGAGGGTGGGCCGCACAAGCCAGACAAGTGATAGCTAATAGCAGGGCGGCAATGACAGGGGTAAACATAAACTGGAAATGTCAGTTAGATGGTTAGAAAGAATGTACGAAGTGGTCGTCGAAGCCAGAACAATGTACGCAGCGGAGGTATGGCGCACATCAATTAGACTAGATGTATGGATTGCTTTGTACAGAACTACCAGGGCTGCCAAAATCAGTACCAAGAGAAGTGGCATTACTAGAGTTGGGTAATACCAAAAGGAGAGAAATAATAATAGAGAGAATAATGAAATTGTGGCATAAGTGTATTAAAGGGCAGAAAGGGGAATTATCGAATCTGTGCATGAAGTAACAGAAAAGCATTAAGAACACAAATAGTTGGTGTTCGGAATTGGAAAAAATGGTATCTAAGATAGGCATGGGAGATTTATGGAGAGTAGAGGAGTGAATCATAGCAGTCTTTGAAAGGAAGTGAGAACTAGAGTACAAGACATAGGTAGGCAGGAGATATGGGAAAGTACAGAAGAAAAGAAATATTTGAAGCTCTATAAGCAATTAAAGACAGAATGGGGTAGGGAAAATATATAGATCAATGTAAGAAAACTGGAAGAAGAAGGCATAGCATGGATGAGAGTAGGAATATTATACTTAAAAGGGTTGAGAAGTAATGAGGTAGGGATATATGAATTCTGTGGAGATGAAGAGAGAACTGTTCATTACCTGATAGAATGTATGGAGTTAACAAATTGCAGGAGAAAAATATGGAATAAGAAATGGGACAGTGTGAGCAAAGAGGTAGTGGCGTTACGCATGTTAACGGCGATGGGCGAAAGAAAAATAGATGTACAGGATATTTCTTATATAGGTTCAGAGAAAAGAGGATTAGGCCAAAAGAAGCAAAGGTCAAGGAGAAATGACACCTAGCTGCTTAGGAATACCAAAGGCTTATGGCCAGGGGACCTGAGTCAGCGAGTAAATCTTGGGTCAGCAATTTCATGCATTTGTACAGGATGTACAACAGTGTATGTTCCATGTTAAAGTTATTGTAATGAAATTCTAATTGAAACTGGACAAATAAATATTCCTCCAAAAGATATTTCTATAAGGACTTGGAGAAATATTCTTGTATTAATTCTTTTAAAATAATCTTTTAGCTTATTCCATATTCGAAAATAAAATAACAAAAGAAATGCAACAAGTTAGATGAAGTTTGTACAATTTAATCATTGTGAGGATCTTAAACTAGGAAATAAACAAAAATAACTGTTTGTTTTGTACTTGCTTTAATTAAATGTCACTAAAAGCATTACAGTACAACCCGATACCTGGTATGAGGGTGAAGTAGATTAAATGGTGGAATGAATGGCTGGGGAAACCGGGCAACTCTGAGAGAACGCCCTTCTTACAACAGAAATCGCATATATGGTCGGCCGGGGTCGAACCCGCGCCAGCTTAGTAAGAGGCGTGTGGTCTAACCACTCGGTCACGGCACCGCCCCTACATGGTTATCAAGAAAATGAAATGATAAAAATGAACTTACATTTTGTGTTTCTTCCCATTTCATTATCTTCGAATTGAAGAGAACCTTTCAGGAAATTAGCGATGTTCGATTGTGTTAGACTGTGGCTTGAATATGCACCTTTTATATAGATGCCAAATGTGTAACATTGAGCTTTTCTTTTCTTTATTTGTTTTTTCTGTTCGTGAACTCTATTTCCAACAATTACTTAAAAGTTTTGTCAAAGCAATATATTCCTTCTACTACTTAAGGTATGGTGTTCTCCTGCGAACACATGCCATTAGGAAAAAAAATTGTATCCCCTAGCAAACTTCTATTTTTTTTTTTTTTTTTAACCTTGGTGAGTTTTTCTTACTACATGGCAGAGCGTGAAAGGTATGGAAAAATCACACATACACGGTGAGTCAGCGTATGCAAACTTTGTTCAGATGCGATCATGCCTTCTGGGCAGCAGTTTCTCAAACATAGGCAGGCGGGAGAAATCATACAAAATGATTGTATATTGTGACAAGAAGAAATAACAGCGAACCAGAATCCGTTTGGTCCAAGCGGCAAACAAGCGGCTGCTATGGTAATTTACATTTGTGTATATGTTTCTTATCAGACACACAGCTCCCAAATGCTTTGTTTTTCGTCACTTACTATATGTGAAGTTACTAATACTTCGCTCGTCTAGTAAACAAGATAACTAACGAGTGCAGTGCTCGTCAGTGAAGGTCAATACGCCTCAATGCTCTCTCATGTAATACGTAGCTCTCATCTCTTGCTAATATTCACACTCACTTTTCAGGAACATGTAGTGGTAGTTACTTTGCTAACCGCAGAATTCATATAGGTCATATCGGCCATACCTATGTGAGGCAGACACAGTTACAATAGTCTGTCACTTTACAAGAGCCACTCAAATACGTGGAGGAACTTTAATTTTTGTTTTGGACAATATTGTGTGTAGAAATTTGGACATGTCAAAATTCAGCTGTGAAAAGCATTTTTGAATTTGTGCGCTGTGAAACTAATTTTTTATTGCCGGGCAAAGTTTACCACGTTGGCGCTACAATTTGAAGCAACTGTGTGGCGAGCAATGAGTTCCACTTGGGCGCTACAGTTTGATACAATAATGTTTAGCTCAGGGAAAGCAATGAGGTTTCTCACAGGGTATGCGTGGATATGTGTGAGAAGGGTGGTTTTATTGACACTGGAATGCCCGTTTCAAACTGGTTTATTGACTGCTTCTTTTATCCGAACATCAAACTTGAAGTTGCCGACCAAGGGTTACCAATATCCCTGGTTAGAGTTACAGAAGGCGGAATGTTTATTACTCGAGAAACTTTATTCGTTCCTCACGTATATATGAACCGACAAATATCTTCTCTCATTTCTGGTATGCCTGGCCCTAGACAGAACAAGTTGACCGCCCTAATAGGCTTCACGCCTCTGACTGTTTCAATGGCTTGCTAGCCACGAAGTGCTCTAATCGGCTTGACGCCGAAGACTGTCCACAGCTGCGCATGTGGGTGTGTATGTCACTTTCACTTTCTGAAAGCCCTCTTCATTCAACCAAAGATTCCCTTTGTGACCATTTTGTCATTGTCATTATTAGAAATCTGTCCTTTAGAAATCTGCTAAGGACACTGTTTCTTACATTTCTTTTGTTATAACAACTATCCTCTCAAACTGCTATTCGACTCAACTGCACTTGCACGTGTTGTAACAAAGAACCAACATTCCTTTGAAATCCATCATGATTCTTTATACATTGCAATTCTTAATTTCGGTATCAACTGCTAGCAGATTGTCTTAAAATTATTGTGGTCAATGTATATCGCACCCCAGAGGGTGATTTAAATATATTCTTAACTAACTTAAACGAGCCTTTGGCACATTTAACCAAATGGTCAAATTAAAAGCTAATTAATGCCGGTGATCGCAATTCAGACTTTCATATTACAAGTAGAAACTCTGTTTCTGATTTAATAAATTTAATAAAACAATTTGGGTTGCTGTATCATAATAAGCCTACAAGAGGCAAAGCCTGTCTGGATAACATAATAAGTAACATTTCTGCACTTGATTGTAATGTAGAGTTGCAGAATTTGTATTTTTCTGACCATTTAGCTTTATGGTATAACTGCTGTAAAAGTTACATTGGTGAACTAGTAAGTAAAGGTCACCCTCTTAGTTACATCTTCTAATTGTGATAAATGTTTAAATATTATTGGACAAATTGACTGAGATATGTACTTTATTAGCCTCCAACATAATGCAGGAAATATTTTCAATGCATTTTTTTTTAACATTTTATGAGGTTTTTAACATAGGTTTCTTTAAAACGTGTTTAATAAGCAAGAACGCTAACTCCAGAAAGAAAGTTAAATGTTCTGATGAGTTACTGCAGCTCGAATAAGATTTAAGATTTATTATGATATTTACAAAGAAATAGGCTCTGAGTTGGCAAAGGAGACGTATTATTTACTGATAACTTCAAATAGCAAAAGTAAAATAGCGTGGCACTTAATAAACAGATCTAGAAGAGATAGTAATAACACACCTAAGATTCCAGTTTGTGCTGAGACGTTGAACTCATACTTCACAAGTTCTATAGAATGTACCAAGTCAAAAACTAATAAACCCAAGACATCTTATCATGGGTTTTTAATTAATTGTACACCTTCAAATGTAAATTTCTTTTGGAAAGAATTTCTACCAATCAAATAGTTGACATTGTTTCTAAGTTAAAAATCTCCTCTAGTTTTGATACTTATGACATGTCAAATACATCAATAACCCTCTTTAAAAATGTAATTATTTACCCTGTCACATATCGCTTGAATATGGAGGGAGTTTTCCCAAATTGTTTGAAAATAGCCAAAGTAACTCCTGTACATAAAAAAAAAAATATCCATCTGGGTTATTTAACTATCGACCAATATCTCTTACAACAGCTATGGAAAAAATTTTGAATGTGTTATTTAAACAAATGAATACATTTTTAAAACTTTTGATTTATTTAACAAACGACATGGTTTTACTAAAGGTAAATGTACTACTGAAACTTTACAATGGCTGATGAACATAACACATACCTCATTTGAAGATGTCGGATATGTTTTAGCCAATTTCCATGACCTGAGTAAAGCTTTTGATTCACTTGATCACAATGTTATACTGGATAAGCTTTCCTATTGTGGTTTTCAAATTAGTCAATTAAAACATCTGAAATCTAATTATGAGATAGAAGACAAACAGCTTATGTGAATGGCAAATTTTCATCTGTGTATCATATTACTAATGATATCCCATGGGGATCAGTCTTGAGTCCTTTCTTTTTAACTGTAGTTAAAGGATTTATCTTGTAATGTTCCTACTGATACAATAATGCTTGATGGTGATACCAGCTTTGTTAATATTGGAAAGAATTGGAATTTATTGACTAAACAGTGTGAAGTAATAATGAAAGCATCTGAATGGTTTGGGGCGAACAGTGTGTTCTTAAATAAATTTAAGACAACTTTCATTTTAATCACCTTGAAACGTTTATCTAATGATTTTTAATCTACGAATCAGATTCCTACTAAATTTTTTGACTTGTTTATTAACAAGCGACTCTCTTGGAACTCACATATTCATTACTTGAACAGATTGTCAAGTATTATGTTTTTAATAAGAAATTTGAGAACGTGCATTTCACTGGAATAGGTTAGTTTTGTGTTTTGCTCTTTTTTTAATCCGTATAAGGTATGGCCTAATTTTATGGAGTTGTAGTAGTAAGGTAATCAAAGTATTTGTTCTTCAGAAAAAAGTTATTAGAATAATTAAAAATTATTCTTATTTAGCTCATTGTAAAGCAATATTTATTGAACTAGAATTTTAAGTATTTATAACACTGGGCAACAAAGAAAATGTTTCGGGCTTAAAAATAGTAAATTTACATGTATTTCCATCTGCCGAATTCAAAAATCACCATAAAATGATAGATTAGCTCTTGTTTTGAAGATAAAGTGACATTTCAGTTTTTAGAGTGAAGATTTTAAATTTGGGGAATTTTTTGAGGAGTTAAATAACACAACACAATCAGAGAGAAAATTTTGGAAATTAAGTGATGCAAAAGTTAAGGAAGGCATTTTTGTCGGACCACAAATAAGAGAACTTTTAAAGGATCCTGCATTTGACCAAATTTTGGAGGGGAAATAAAAGGAAGCTTGGGAAGCCTTCAAGGGTGGTGTTCATGGATTTTTAGGCAACAAAAGAGATGACAACTACAAGCATTTGGTGACAGTGCTCCTACAAAAATGCCGTAACCTTGGATGCAACATGTCCCTTAAGATCAATTTTCTCCACTCCCACCTAGACTTCTTCCCTCCTAGTTGTGGAGCTGTTAGTGATGAACATGGGGAGAGATTCCATCAGGACATTTCTGTTATGGAACAAAGATATCAGAACCGTTGGAATGAAGTAATGCTTGCGGATAACTGTTGGGCTTTGTATAGCGATTCTGCGGAACTCCATCACAAGAGTAAGTCAATAGGCCACCACATGATTCTCTTCAGACACGACTATCTGCGAAATATTTTTCCAGCAATTTAGAACTCTTAGCATGCAATTACCAGTTAAAAAAATCAAATGCACTTTGTTAGCATGTATGTAATTTAATGTATCATTTTCTCTCAATCCGTTAATATTGTCTCCCAGGCACGACCAACTGACGGCTGAGTGAGGGCTGGGACGTATTCGGCCACGCCCACCCATTTATCTTGTAGCGCCAACTGAAGTGATCGCAGACCACTGTGCCGTCTCTTTCCCCTCCCCCTCAGATCTGGAAAATCCAGAATATTTCATCTAACCCGGAACCTTCTAGATTGGCCAGTTGGTCCTATATAAGCGACGCGTCGGGCTGGATGAGAGCTCGGTTCTTGGCGAGCAGCCGTGAGGAGCGCCGGGTGAGTGGACGGACTGGAAGACTGTGTACGTGTATCAGAGGAGTTGTACGTAACTGTGAGCGTGCAACGGACCTGTGACAGACGAGCTGGTGAATTGTAATTGTGTGCGCTAAGTACTTCTATGTAATCGGCAAGTGTTTCAACTGTAATTTGGTGGAAATAAAGAACATTTTGAGTTTGTGCAATTGGACTTCTAATTTCACGAACCCACAAAGTCACAATATGTAATAATTCCACCTTTTGTATATCATAGAAACTAGAGCTAATAAAAATGTTTCATTGTCATATTTGTTTTTATCAACCCAAAATTAGTAAGAATTGCCTCATGAAGTGCTCGAAACATTCAAAAATTATTTGTTGTTGCCCAGTGTAATCTGTATATTTTGGATGTTTTACTATTTTTGCATGACTCTGGAGATAACTTTATTTTAAGAAGGGACTTTCATGGATACAACACCAGGGGTAAGACCAATGTAAATTTGCCTTATTTTAGAGTATCTAATACTCAGAACAGTTTATATATATATATATATAGGTTCTAAAATATATAATCATATACCTGATAGTGTAAAACCCTTACATACTAGGCATTTCAAACCTATAGTACATGTATGGTTGGTGAAACATCTATTTTATTCATTCAGGAATATTTTAATCATAAACTGTATATCTGACAAATTAATTTTACGGCTATTTTATTTAGAAGTTTTCAAATGCCTGTATTGTGTCTAAAGACAAATAAAACTACTGCTACTATACACTACCCGCACACCATGGAGGTAGGCTTAATTATTTGTTTACTATTTTAACACCTGATTGACACTTCTGTTTCTGTTACCAGGGGAAATGGAAATCTTTGGTATTAAGTTTGCACCGCTGCGTGTACCGTGGTCACGTCGTCTTCAGACCCTGTCAGCTTGTGCTTGGTTTATCACTCTGGGGTTAGGCCCCAGCATCTGCGTATTTACTACGGTCTTTATCCTGCTCTGGACGCAACTTTGGTGGCTGATGCTTGCCTACATTACCTGGCTGTGGTACGATCGTGACATAGCAAATAAGGGCGGTAGAAGGTAAGATGTGTCCTACTTTTACGTAGTAATAACAAGGGCTTCATTTCCATATGCACGCGGCAACGTACGAGGCTCGCATTCAGTGTCCTAGATTCGATCCCTGATGGCCCTCCAATCTGACTATAGCTATTTCCGTGGCTAGGCAAATGCTTGAGTAGAGTTATGTAGTGATTGCCCAAGACAAGAAGGCAGGCTAGAGGAATGTGCAAAGTAAACCCTTTTTTGTCTCCTCGGTGTGTATGCTCGCCTTCCGAGTATGACAAGGATGAAAGGCTCGTTTAAAATACACAAGTGTTGTCACATAGCTCACCTATACATAATACCTATCGCTGCAACAAACATTAGATCTGGCAGCATGGGGAACTCATATGCACTCTCATTTCGTAGTAAACAGATCCGTTACCGGAGCAGATAAACAGTTCAAGCTCATGTGCGATTCATACCCCTCTAGCCTTCTTGGCATGGGCATACAGTATTGCCGCTATCCTTTTTCCTATTTTCTCATTCCATATTCCTTTTTCATGCGATGTGGAACTTCTCAGCTCCAGCTTCCGTTCCTGCATAGTAAGTCGTCACAAACGGTGTATCTCCAAACTTAAGTCATATCGGACGATGAATGGAATGGGTGAAATGATGCTGAAATGTGGCCGGGGTCCATGCAGCTTAGTTATCCGACATTGTCTTTCAGATAATGGAAAATCCGGGAAAAACCTTATCCAGGTAACTCACCCTGACCCAGATTCGAACTTGGGACCTCTTGAACGTGAGGCAGACATGCTAACATCTACGCTACCGAGGCGGGCTATCTCGAATACGAGAGCCCCTAGTGGTCTACGGGAAAATGAGTCAAATGGAGAATTTGTCATGATGGCAAGTTGGCCATGGTAGCTCAATGGGTTAAGGCGCCTGGGCGGAAACCAGGAGATCCGTGGTTCAAATCCCGGCCTTTTTTGTGTGTAATCTACGTCCTCCAACGTTAAGTCATATCGGACGATGAATGCGTGAAATAGTGCTCAGGTGAGTCCAAGGTCCATATAGCTTAGTTACCCGACATTCGTCTTTCAGGATAAGGGAAAACCCCGGAAAAGCCTTATCCAGGTAACTCACCCTGACCGAGATTCGAACTCGGAACCTCTTGAACGTGAGGCAGGCCTGCTACCATCTACGCTGCCGAGGTGGGCAAATACCGCCAATGGCATTGCATTGTTCATGTTGACCATCCATCAGAAACCTTAGCCTATATACGGCTAGTGTGAAGAAATGTTTTTTATAATTTGTTTATTGATTGATCAGCAGTACAGTGCTTTACAGATCAGAGTGAAAAGAAAGTAACAGAATACATTAAAGAACAATAACACTCAGGGACAGGCTAACGGGCCGCCTCTTAAATTACATTAAGTTAGAACTCCAATAATACACTCTGAGGAATTACGTCAACATTGAAGATGTAAGACATACATCAAGCACTAGAATCACTCGAATCAGATGTATCACTCAGAAGCAGGTAGCTGTGGTAGTCTCCTCTTTAAGCGTTAGGGCTGGCGCGTGCGCACGCCGATGTTGTAATGCACAGCTGCTGGAACTTCTTGCAGCGTGGAAAAGCGATTCTGTATAACTTGAAGACGACGCAAATGACGTGTGTGCGGCTCCCCATACTTGACAGGCATAAGTAACAAGTGGACGAACGAGTGATTTGTAGAGTAACAATGAAGACTGTAGGCCGAGGCTGGAACGGCGATGCAACAAGAGGTGAGAGTTTTGAAAGTCGCCCGAAGGCCAGCGATATAAGAATGAAGAAATGTTTAATCTCCATCAATTGGCCATGATAAGTATTGTTATTTCTGCATGGTACCACAGGTGAAGTTTACTTAAAAGAAACAAAGATCGACTGTGAATTACCCAAATATACGAGGGCTATCCAGAAAGTAGATTACGTTTTGGAATAAAAAGTAAACAAAGTATAGGAAACAAATTTTATTATATACAGATGAAAGCCACACTCAAATACTACTTTTCGACATAGTCACCATTCAAATTAAGGCATTTATCGTAGCGATGTACGAGCTTGGAAATTCCTTCGTCGAAAAATTCGGCTGCCTGCGCCTTCAACCACTTCGTTACCTCTTCTTGCAGCTGTGCGTCGTCATCAAAACGCTGCATAGCCAGCCACTTCTTCATTGCTGGGAATAGGTGGAAGTCGCTCGGTGCCAGGTCGGGACTGTACGGCGGATGAGGAAACAACTCCCACTTAAAAGATTCAAGAACTTCACGAGTGACATTTGCCGTGTGGGGCCGGGCGTTGTCGTGAATCAACAAGATCTTAGAGCTCAACATTCCTCTGCGCTTGTTTTGAATGGCTCTTCTGAGTTTTTGGAGAGTTTGGCAATACCTTTGAGAGTTTGTTGTAGTGCCTCTTTCCAGGAAGTCCACCAAAATCACACCTTTTCTGTCCCAAAAAACAGTCGCCATCATCTTCCTTGCCGACATTGTTTGCATGCATTTCTTGGGTTTTTGGGGAGAACTTGTGTGCCCCCACTGCATTGATTGCAATTTCGTTTCACAGTTCACGTGTTTCACCCATGTTTCGTCACCAGTAACGATGCGATCGAGTAAAGAGTCGCCATCCTTATGGTAAACGTCCAAAAAGTTCAATGCTGCAGCCATTCGCTGATTTTTGTGGTCCTCTGTCAAGACTTTTGGAATCCATCTTGCACAAAACTTGTGGTAACCAAGCTTTTCGCTGATGATTTCGTGCAACAAACTTCGCGAAATTTGTGGAAAACTCAAAGAAAGTTCCGTTATTGTGAACCTTCAATTTTCACGGACTTTAGCATCGACTTTTTCGACAAGTTCGGCAGTCACTATGCTGGGTCTCCCACTTCGATCTTCGTCGTGAACATTGGTTCGGCCATTTTTAAATCTGATGACCCACTGACGCACTCCACCTTCAGTGATAATGTTGTCCCCATACACTTCACAAAGCTGCCGATAGATTTCTATCGGTTTACAGTTTTTTGCAGTCAGAAACCTTATTACTGCACGCACCTCGCAGCTCGCGGGATTTTCAATTAACGCAGACATTTCAAACCGTCACAGTATCTGAACGGAGCACAGCAGGAACCTCTCACTAGCACGGCTAGATGCCGACTGAGCTGCGCAGCGCTCTGACCCCAAGATGGCCGCGCTAGCCCCGACCCTAGCGGAAACAGACGAAAACGTAATCTACTTTCTGGATAGCCCTCGTACATTTAGCTATTCGTCCAGTGCCCCACTCCAATAAACTCCACCAAATAATTCACTCCCAAGTAAATCCTATTTCAGCTGCGAGAGTGAGAGATTCGTTCAAAAGTGTTCAGCTGTTAACAAAGCTGTCCATACAGATTGGTAAAATTGTTAAGCTATTTCAAAATTGAACCTTTTCGACAAATTTTCCTCGAAGTCTTCATGTACAATATCTACCTCCAAGGTGTGGAATATTTTGACCCTTCCTAAATCAGGTCCCCCGTCCAAAAATGTCTGTCATAGCTCAAAAACAGAAAAGCGGTTAAAAAAACCTAATTTTGGCATCATTCAGTTAAGTGATACGCATGTTTGAAAAAAAACTGGAATACCTTTTACAAGGGAAATGTTTCCAAGTTTAATTTTTTTCAAGATTGCTTCTAAAGATTAAGAACATGTTTTAGACATGATAAAAACAAATGAAAACCTAAATCTGAATTTTCTCAGATTAACCTCTGAAATTCTCTTCAATTTGAATGAATTTGTAGAATTGCTAGACAGAAGGAAATGACCAGATCTTACCACATCAAATACTTACCTAAACATTGCTCAAAGCTCACGATTTATGCTACATATATAAGATTTTTGCGGAGTTAACGAATTTCAAAATGTTGTTTGTGTGGCATTGAATTTTGAAAAACTTCTACAATATTTTAATTCTGGCCTTGCAAAGAAACTAAAACTTTAAAATATTGCATAGCTACAAGCCTTTAAAGTATGCTTTACCTACACCGAAATGCAAAACAATGCCAACGTGAACTGGATTAATGATAAGAGCTTGCAAAAATAACTTGTACAATAGCGAGACGAGAAGATTGTGATATCTTCCATTCTACAGATATGGTTGTATCATCTTGTGTCTTTAAATATTTCCAACTCATGCCTAATATATCCACCTCAGTTTGCATTTCCAAATATTTCACGATTATTGTGAACAAACTGCTTATAAGTTAATACAGAAGTAGAATTAAAGTCATAACAAAAGAAGAGAAAAGCTTAGATATGTATTTAACTATGAAGACATCCATTCTCAGACACAATTATTTCTTCCTTCGATATTCCCCATTATACATCATAGCTACTGTCGGCTTTCTCCCATTACAAAGCAATTAAATACTGTCTGTATGTAAGTGAAAAGATTAGAATTTATTACAGGGGCGGCTTCTCAATGGGGTAGCATGTTTGCGCTACAACCAAAATGCTGGGTCTTCCTTTAATGCAAAGGCATGTTCCATTTGGAGTTCAGTTCGACCTTGTCTAGTGCAGTGGCCTTCAGCTCGCTGTATTGTTTGCAGGTGCCAAGTAGTTCACTCTCAGTTGCAAACCACTGGTATACAATGGGGAGGTATAGGGCAGGATGAACCTTAGGTGTACCGAGGCAAGTAGGGGGGAAGGGTGGGGCTTATGGCTGCATAAGGTTGGTTAACGTAGCAGCCAGAGAATAGTGAATGCCAAGCCTTCTCCTTCTGTTTTCAGCGCCACCTATTATTCTCATATTAAATGTTCGCATCGATCAACTATTACCACAGATTACTATTACCTACCAGAGCATAGCCACATGTTTTGTGCCGGGTTTTGTTAGCTGTGTCGTGCTTTGAGTAGTGAATAAGTGATTTATTTAAATACAAATATATTGTGTTATATAAGGAGAAACAATGAATTCCATAAAGTGTCTATTAGCACATCCTTTTTAAAAATGAGCTTAGAAGAAAAAACCGAAAATAAGCAACTTGGAAGTCCCACGCCAAATATAAAAATCACATAGGTAGTCAAAACAAAAAAAAAGATATTTGAACAGGAACTTTAACAACAATGTATATGAAAAATATAATTTGATGTGTGGCTGTAATATTAAAAATAGCCTGTTTTGCTTTCCTTGCGTTCTCTTTGGCGATGAAGATCCGTGGACAAAACATGGCGTGAATGCTTTGCAGCATCTTCATGATCGCGCTAAAAACATGTAACTTAAAAACTGCACATGAAAAACACAGTTTTGCTATGCTTGGCATGTAAATATAGCAAACCAGATGGACAGTGCATATCGGAGAACAATTGAAGAACACAACCAGAAAGTGGTTCAAAATAGGTATGTTTTAAACATTATTGTTAACTGCATTAGGTTTTGTGGAGCCTTTGAGTTAGCTCTACGAGGACACACTGATTCAGCTACGTCAGGCAATCCTGGTATTTTTCGAGGACTGAAACTTCGTGCAGAGCTAGACTGTGTTCTGAAAAACCTATCTGGAGAATGCTGCAGTGTTTAAGGGGACCTCCAAGACAATCCAGAAAGAAATCTTGCAATGTACACCCGAAGTTGCGATGAAGATATATAAATTTAGCTGCATAAATAGAAGAGTGTTATGCTCTAGAGTGTTTCTGAAATACGCATGTTGTGTTATACAACATGTATAAATTATATGTTGTGGATTACCGTTAACTTGTGTGTACAGCAGTCTATAGTGGCAGGATTAAACAACCGTTTGTTACTTTAAAAAATTGCATGGATAAATTTGTGAACCACCGATTTTCAAAGCCACCAGCCACCCCTGATTTATTATAAAATATTGTCAACACTTAACAAATATTCTTCCCCGCTTTAGCATATTACTAGTCGTGCCATCTGTAGGCTGGAAGGCGTACTCGTACTGTTTCATTGCCAATCCGTTTCTCCCCTGGCGGTCAACTAATATAACTAAAAGGTCATCACGTATAGGAAAATTATTATTCCATGCTTAAACTCTCACTACTATCTCAAGCCACTCTTCCAAAAAGATTTATTTTTCCGTCTGCTCTAAATTTAAAATAAAAGTTTACAGAAGTATTTTCATTACACGTTACTTTTAAGTAAAAGTTCAATAACCAAGCTGAACGGTAATTAAATGCTTAAAAACCGACCAATATATGTTGTTACCTTTCAAATTCCAGGTACTTCTATGAAAATGCAACAAACAGAAGAATGGAACTTAAGCTTAAAAATATATAGCGGTATGGGGCAGTTCAGATTAACTTCTGCAATTTTCTTCAATTTGAATGAATTTGTATAGTCTTTGTAATATATATCTATGTTTGTGCATTTGTTTCACATTCTGATATTTACATTTTCGACAAAAGCAAATGAGAGAACAAACTTGTTTGACAGTAAAACGAGATTGCTAGAAGCACTAAATAACTTCAAAAACATTTACCTTCGTTCAAAAAAGAATTGATATGCCTTATAAAAGTTGGCAGATTTTCTATCACCAAGGAGCTTGGCATGTTCTGTTTTCAGATAACTCACATAGTCAAAGGGATTCCCATACTCCGAATGTTGCAGTACATAATACACTGTATGAGCTAGTAACCACACACAAAACCGATGTCTGGCAGGCGGAGTGATCACAAAGTTCGGTTCAAGAAGAATTTGTGGGGTACACCAGGCATATCGGGTCAGACAGAGGCGTCCCTTAATCGGTGCCACAACTGCGCGTTCATAAAGTGTATGCTGTAGCGTATCCTCCCCATCACATTGCAGACACTTACTTGAAGCTGAGAGCCGTATCGGGTGGCCAGGATGTCATGTACCACTATAACCATAGGGATCGGAGTCTAGCTGACTGATGTTTCGAGGAGATGTTAGAGAACACAGCGGAACGGCGAGTGTCCGCTGTCCAATGCCGGGTTAGGCGCACAGCGGGAGCCTTACATTGAGGCATAAACAGCTCATAGATTTTGTTGGAGGTGTAGTCAGTGGCGGTCAGTAGATAACTTCGGCCATGCACATAGTTCGCATGTAGTCCAAGGTTGTCGGAATCCGTCTAACATCTAGTGGGGTATCGAGTCCCACGGTAGAAATCCAGTATTGTAACCACTTGCTGGAAAAAGTACAGTCTTTGTACTGTAGCATATAATTCCGACTAAAGAGAAGCGCTCTACATCTTAGCTCTATATTCCAAAGACCAATACCACCTTCTTTCGGTTGCTGAGAAAGGGTTGTCACAGGGACTTTCAAAATATTTCCCTGACATATATACCAAGTAACCACTGCAGTTAGTTGTCGATGATGTTGCTTCGTTATGGGAAGGATTTGTGCCAAGTACCACAGCCGGGAAAGCACATATGTATGGCCCACATTCTTTGATATAAACATAGTTCTCGATGATACATAGGTTTACAATGTTCTTTGATTGACTGGACCATGGGCGTCCAATTTATCGATTGCATTTCGTTTAAATAGGTGGAATATAGTACGCCTAAAATTAACTGCCTTACCGTCTTCAAGGAGGGTAGTGCGGGCGCTTCTCTCAATTGATCTTAGGCTTAGGCTTTTTATTTTTGTTTGATATACCTGGTGCTGGTACAATGGACCCGGCTTACAGGCTCTACATTTGCATATCACAGTTTTCAGTTTTTGTTGGTTTCGACGTCATGGCTTTACATAAAGCCCATACGGCGTCCCTCTATGGGCGCACCGAGAACAGCTTTAGTTAGTTCGTTTTATTTTAGGTGCTCCAGTTTTCCTTGAATTTTATGTTTTTTCTTTTGATTTTATTTACATATATAACACACACACACACTCACGCACGCACTCATGGGCATACGTAGTACGTCCCTCGCACTTACTCATTCACGAACACTTCACTTCACTTTGTACACTATTTACACTCAGCTGTCCTACTGTGCGGCAGCATGTAGCTCAGTTCCTTGGGCAGCCCGGGAGTGGCGGCCCCTGCCGGCGGTTTGTGAGGCCTTGGGCCGGGAATTTTGGGCGCGCAATGGGTGGCGAGCCGTCCTTAATTTACAGTATTTTCACCCGTTTATGTTTGCGGAGTTTTGGCTCACCTTTTCCGATGTTATGGAATAAAGGGTTTGAATGCCGACGAATGCGCGCCCAAATAGAGGAGGCTCTTTTTTCCCTATGTCTCGGGGATGGTCGGGATGCGGACTTCTTTATGGAGGGAGTCGTTTGTGGTACGGATGGGAGCGGATAGGATTTTCCTGAGGGAGAGGTTTTGCAGTTTTTGAAGGTATTTGAAAGTGCCACTTGATATTGACTAATTGCCCCTTTGTACTCCATGGAACCATCATGTACAGCATTGAAAGACCCCTCCATTGAGACTACAGACCACTCCTGCCTCTGACTTCTTTCCGTAATTACGTACCATTCTGAAATCACACGAAACATGGGTAGACAGTCATTATGAATGACACACAAAGCAGTTTTACACCAGGGACATAATGGGGTAGTACCCTATTATGCCCCACCTATATTGCCCCGTAAACACAAGCTTAGGTTAATGCTTGCCGATGGTTCGATTTTCAAAGATAACGTAGCGAAGAACATTGATTTAGAAGTAAATTAAGTGTTATATACCATAGTAAGTATTGTTTATTATTTAAATGAAGATGTGATTTACTTATGTCTTGAAAGAGATACACACACAAGGTATTTGATGGTTGTTTTGGATGCGTTTGCCCAGGCCACACATGCGTGTGTATCCATCGCCTGAGATACTACACTGACTCCCATAAATAATAAATGACAGACTTTGCATTTCACTATGGAGTGCTCTATAAAGCAGGATAGATTATATGTATCAATATCAAGGTATTCCTTGTGTTAAGCAAAAATCATTTGCTATGAATATCCATTTTAGAGCTTGAAAATGTGGCTAACCTAAGAGCTTGCCCATTCAACATCTTTACATCATGAGTTTACTACACAAAAAGAATCGGACAGCACAAATGAAATGCAATACAAACGAGTAGCTGAAGTCTGTCATTAGACAAAACAACATTGAAGAAGTACGTCAACTGTGTACCAAGAAGAAGGCAAGGGCATAGTATATGGCCCAGAGGTAAGCAGAGTACCTTTGAACAGAGACAGTGATCTATCACTATGAGAAGAACAAAACATACCGAGAAATAGCAGAGATTGTGAATCTTAGCAAAAGTACAGTTAGTGACATAATTTACGGGTATAAGTAAGAAGACAGAATTGAATCTCGAGCAAAGCCAAGGCGATCAAAACATCTTACCGATTGGCAGGAGTCTTTTATTATGCGGAAGGTAAAACAGAATCCGCATATAAGTGCTCTGGTGATTTGTACTGAGATTCAGGAAGAATTAGGACTGACAGTTAGCCCTTAATGGTCAGAAGGGCCATGCGAAAATAAGATTTTAAAGGTCACGTAGCCACAAAAAAGCCATACATTTCCAGCAAGAATAAACGGTAGTGATTACAATTTGCCAGAGACTTTAACAGGACGACCAATTGGTGGGAATAAGTTATTTTTTGTGACAAAAGCAAATACAACATTGCTGGTTCCGATGGCAGGGTGGTTATGTGGAGGAAACCAAACATGGAGCTGGAAGAACGCAATTTACAAGGCACAGTCAAACACGGCGGAGGGAGTGTAATGGTATGGAGCTGTATTTCCTCAACGGGAGTGGGAAAACTGGTGTTCATAAACACAACCATGAACAAGGAAGTGTATCCTAAGACTATTACAGCAAAATTTAAAACAAAGTGCAGAAATGATGGGTATTTTGGACAGCTTCTCATTTTATCAGGATAATGATCCAAAGCATACGTCCCACATTGTGCAGCTATGGTTACTGTACAACTGTCCTCATGTACTGTATCCACCCCCTCAGTCCTCGGATCTTAATCCCATAGAAGCAATATAGGATAAGGAAGACCCCATCACCTCCAAGCAGCACTTCAAGGAGAGGTTACAAGAGCAATGGAGCAAACTTTCTACAGCCTACCTGAAAAACCTGGTTCACAGTATGCCAAATAGGTTGCGAGAAGTAGTAAAAAGAAGAGGGAGAGTCACAAGGTACTAAGCCATATTTTGTATCACACTCAAGCTATGTCCGATTACTTTTGAGGTCCAAAATTGCCATATTTCTTTTTAATTCTTAAAAAATCACACATTATATAATTTTTATGTGAAATAACATTTATTTTCTTACAAGAACGATCCATGTAGCTATCGATTAGCATTAATCTCAATAAAATAGCACATCAAATGTTGATTTTCACTTTGAAAACTTAATACTCTGCTTTGTCCGATTATTTATGGGAGTCTCTGTATGTAACATGGTGCATCTTGTGGGCAGTTTTATTATTCGCCCAGCAACATATTGGCGGTCTATGTTTTTGGGAAAGGGGAAGAAAAACGGTTTGCAGCTTCCGCCTGTACATTTGTAGTCTCAGTGCCACAGTAGATCTACACCCTCGTATAACCTAAAATAGCCTTGCATCTTGGAAACGTAAAGCTAACCTTTCGCCTCTGTAAAACACTTTTTCCAGCACTTAAGACCAGCTTCTGTGTTTCTTAACCGTGCATTAAATTACATTCATATAAAAAGATCTTACATTGTTAATTTTGGTGTGCGCGCGTGTGTGTGTAGGTGGGTGTGTGGGTGTGGGGGTGGGTGTGTCCTTCTGAAAATACATAAATTCAATCAAGAATTTTTATATGTAAGTATGAAGCAATTAGTATAATTATTAAATATCAATTTTGATTTAACTTGTATTTGTCTCAATTATTGCCAGAGTGATCATGCCAACCCCATGTAGAAAGCATAATTAGTAATTTTATCTTAACATTTACTACCAATCATCAATAGAATAATTTAAAAGGCATGAGACAAACTCAGAAGTACTGGTCATGTTTTCCCTGACAGCGTAAGCTTTCAGGAATGTGTAAATTTTGCCAAAACATGAGGAATTTCAAAGGAAATCACTCGCCTTTGCCGCTGGATTGTAACCATTAGTCAGCAAAAGGCAAACCTCATAAACAGGGCGAGAGACAATGTACTCAGTTTTCTGCTTTCTCTATTTCCTGCATTTGGAGAGTCGCCCCCAGCAGTTCAGGAACCATTGAGTGGAAGACTTGGCAACTGCGAGGGTTGGTTTTAAATAGCAAACCTTATAAATCCAAACCTCAAAGTAATGCTGCCCTAGACAGAAGAGTGGTGTAGAGGCAGAGGCGTAATGTTCGCAATACGGGCCCGCCTGCAAAAATTAAAATCCAGGCTCCCTAAAATATAATGTATAACCAGTCAGTAACTGACATAACCTCAATTATAGCTATATTATTGGATGCCAGAGTTAGTCACATTCACAATACGCTCAAGGACCTGTTTCCATATGTTCTTACTTTTCTCTAGTTTTGAATTCATACCCACCTTACGCCACGAACTGAAAACGATGTAAGCGTTCAAATGTGCATAGCTAGTTTCGTGTCACAATATACTTTTGGTTAGGCACCTCCAATCTCGAACTCCTTCCCTCCAAGCTGACGACGATTTCTGCCCTCCAAGCAGCCAACATGGTTTACAGTAAAGTCATTTTTAGATGAATAACACAATCATTCTCTCCAAATTCTTTGTGGTGCCAAAGTGAACTTTTCGTAATATTTAGTGGAGAAGGGCCTGTTTTCCTGCTTAGCATCTTTGGGGAATGGGCCCGCTGGCTGACAAGGATTTTGTCTAACAAGTAACTTTTTAGTTTCATTATCTGCATCTAATTGACAATCTGCATGATCATTTGAATAGTCTGTGCAGACTGACATTAAACTTTACTATTTATGATATACATAATTCAGAATTTATATATGTATATATTCAAATTGTTATATTCGTTAATAAGAATAATATGCTTGTTTTCCTTTTCTGCGGGCCCCTAAAATACTGGGCCCACCCACATTGCAGGCCCTAACGTTATGCTCCTGTGTGGATGTGTCATGTTTTTGAAATAAATAAACCCCCTGATGTTTCTTGCATGGGATGTAGAGTCAAGAGAAGTTGTCTGAACATAGGGGCAAAGTGAACAAAAACATTCTTAGTTTTTAAGTATATGGGAAAATAATGCACATGGCATGCTTAACTTCTTTCTTCTAGATCTGAGTGGGTAAGAAGTTGGAAATGGTGGGAGCACTTCAGAGACTACTTTCCTTTGAAGCTGGTCCGTACAGTTGAGTTGGATCCATCGAAGAACTATTTGTTCTGTGTCTTTCCACATGGAGTACTCAGTTCTGGAGCATTTGGGGCCTTCGGTACAGAGGCTGGCCACTTCAATGAACTGTTCCCAGGCTTGTGTCCCTATGTGATTACCCTGGCTGGGCACTTCATCACACCTTTCATCAGAGAATTCTGCCTTGCCCTTGGTAATGATTTGTAACATTTTGTTATTAAAGCATAGATGTATTATTTCACTTTATAGAATGGTTATACCAGATCAGTATCAGGGCATAATTGATTTATTCCCCATCATTACTTCAAAAAGAATACTGTAGTTGCTTACCTCTTTAAGTTTCTTTAGTTCTCAATGCTCTAGGTTTCAACCAAAGATGAGGAATGAATAACATTGTATACATCAGTCTCCTAATATACATTACTCGGGGTATAATAGGCTGTATGTAGATGGGTATCTGTTCAATAATTAAAGACATATCTTCATAAGGAATGCTTATCAAAGTATAATAATTTGCATTATTTTTATATTTGCTTATTATATTTATAAATATAATAATTTGTAACTTAAAAATTTTCACTTATCTTATGAGAAATGTTGACCATTTTCTTAAAAATTGACTAGGATCGCGATTTCGTGAATCTCATTCACATCATCAGTTCAAACCATCAACAAACTCATTAACGTTACCATCACTATTTGTCACTGTTTATTTTAGTACTACCAACCTCTGAAAATAAAACAAATCTAAAAACAGAATCGACTGCCGGTATTAAAAAATTCATTACGTGATATCGAGATTTAACTGTATTGGAACACCACAGTGAAGCGAAATAATTATTAATTTTTAGATGAGTCGTATTTATTACACAGCTGCTTCACTTTCGTACCTATTTTGAGGACATGTTTCGCAAATCATCGTTTGCATCTTCTGCTCTTATGCGACTCACATAAGAGCATGTGAGTCGCATAAGAGCAGAAGATGCAAACGATGATTTGCGAAACATGTCCTCAAAATAGGTGCGAAAGTGAAGCAGATGTGTAATAAATACGACTCATCTAAAAATTAATCATTACGTGATGTTTATTTTTTAAAATAAATATCTTTTCCCAAACCATTAAATATATCAGACCATTTAATTCTTTTAATAATTTAACTTCTGGATCCATTTCATGGTTAAATGGCCAAAAATTATCTGCTACAGCCGATTTATCAGTTTGTTTATACTTAATGTTACGAAAATGCTCTTTCGTTCTGGTTTCTAAATTACGTTTTGTCTTTCCAGTATAAACTTTATCACAATCAAAACAATTAAATTGGTAAATACCAGATTATTAACTATCAGGTATTTTATCTTTTTTAGAGAAATGCAGTTAACTTTTAATACTGTATTTATTTTGAGGAACTAAAGTTATACCAAACTTTTGAAAGTAATGAGTTGGTAATTCAAACACAAACATCACTTAAATTATCCTTACTTGGACATGTTTCGGAGAACGGTTTGTCCCCATCGTCAGCAGTTATCCGACAGCCAAATAACTGCTGACGATGGGGACAAACCGTTTTCCAAAACATGTCCAAGTAAGGATAATTTAAGTGATGTTTGTGTCTGAATTACCGACTCATTACTTTCAAATGTTAAATACATCACTGTTTCTAACCTTTTGCTTCAAATAATTATACCAAACTCTTTAAAAACTTTTTGAAAATGTTTAACCCAAGTATATTAAGTAAATTTCATAAAATTATAATCACCTTTTTATCTTTTTAAGGGTAGAAATATCATTAACAGCTTTTTTATATTTAAATTTTTCAATATGTTTATGTATAGTCACGAAACCACGATCCTAGTCAATTTGTAAGAAAATGGTCATCATTTCTTATACGATAAGTGAAGTTTTTTAAGTTACAAATTAGTATACTTGTATATATTTGTTTGCTTCACTGTTAATAGCTTCATATTTTATGTATTTACTTCTTTCATTGTTGACTTAATAAAAAGTAAATGGAAAAAGAAAATGTTTGGTATTCCAACACCATTAATGTCAGGTTGGTCAGTGTATATGTAATATTTTGGGTTGGCAGAAGGTATATTCTTACCTTATTGTTGGTTATACTCATTTTACAATCAGTTATATTCTAGTGTCCAAATCTGAATTATTTCATCATTTCAAACTTTATGAAAGATAGCAACTGTTCATCATAACTGAAGGTTAGGTCATTCTAGATGTGATAATGGAGGTAAGTTCATATCCAATGAAGTTAAATCCCACTTTGAAAGAAAGGGAGTCCGATTTGAGTTTGTAGGATGGCGTTGATGAATGAATGAAAGAAGCTGGTTGAATATGATAGATGCATATGGCTAAGATTAGGTCTAGTCAAGTATTTGTGCAATGAATCATGTTGGCTGCAGTGTTGTTGTAAATAGACCTCCAACAAAAATCTTACCAGCATAACTGTGGTTTAGAAGGAGCTAAACTTAAGAAATACATCCAAATGTTCCAGTTTTCTTATCTTCAGCTTCTAGATGATGACATTAAAAGAAAATTTTACTTCAGGACTCCCAAATGTTACATGGTATGTTACTGTCCCCATGGGTGCAACTGTGGAATCTAGAAGATAGGAAAGTAATTACAGATATTTATTTACTATCCAATTTTTTTTTATTCCTATTTTACCCAAAGGTATATTAGGAATATAGTTTACAAAATTATGAATATAATACAATTTACAAAGACATAACAAAGTTCAATATCAAGCTGACAAACAGTAAACATCAAGATGAATCATTTAGAGTATAAACTTGGAAGAAGTGTAGGGACAGTGAAGCACAAATTAGTACAAAAGTGAATCGAGAAGATATTGACACATTGCTTCACTCACACTGTTTATTCACAGGACATGTTTCAAGAGCGTTTGCTCCTATCATCAGCTGATACTCGACTAGTGCAAGTTGTAGTGGTTTCCTCTTTCTCCGTTTTGTCAATAGATGGCGTGATGTACTTGTCAAAGATGTCCAGTGGTGGAGTTTCAAAATTCATGACTCTATGACGATTTTTGTTGATGAAGATTTTTTCCCATACGGAAAGGTCTATGGGATGATTAACATATTTTATTAGAGATGTTTCCAAGTTGATGTCATGTCTAGTATTCAAAAAATGAAAAGCCACTGCTGATTTTTCTGTTTCACCATTTTTAATGTTTCTTAGATGTTCTGTAGTTCTGATGTTAATATTTCTTTTTGTTTTTCCTATATAAATTTTAGGGCAAGTTTTACATTTGATCTCATAGATTTCTGGTTTTTCTATCAGAAATTTGTTAAAAGGCCCTCCCAAAAATTCAATCACTACCAAAGAAAAACCAGGAATCTATGAGATCAAATGTGAAACTTGCCCTAAAATGTATATAGGAAAAACAAAAAGAAATATTAACATCAGAACTAAAGAACATCTAAGAAACATTAAAAATGGTGAAACAGAAAAATCAGCAGTGGCTTTTCATTTTTTCAATACTAGACATGACATCAACTTGGAAACATATATAATAAAATATGTTAATCACCCCATAGACCTTTCCATATGGGAAAAAATCTTCATCAACAAAAATCGTCAGAGTCATGAATTTTGAAACTCCACCACTGGACATCTTTGACAAGTACATCACGCCATCTATTGACAAAACGGAGAAAGAGGAAACCACTACAACTTGCACTAGTCGAGTATCAGCTGATGATAGGAGCAAACGCTCTTGAAACATGTCCTGTGAATAAACAGTGTGAGTGAAGCAATGTGTCAATATCTTCTCGATTCACTTTTGTACTATGAATCATAGCTTAAGAAATATTTTGTTTAAGAAAGCCATGAAATATTGATATGTTTTGTAATTCATAAAAATGTGTAAGTGGTTTTGAAAAAGTGCAACCTAAGGATTGAAGCAATAATTCAAGTTTGTATCTTTCAAAACAGAAAAATGGGCAATCAAGTAAAATGTAAGGACCATCTTGAAGATGATTTCCACAAATGCAATCGGATGTGGATTTGATTTTGAATCGAAATAAGTAAGCTGAAAATTTGCCATGTCCAGTTAAGAATTGAGTGAGAACATAGTTAGGATTAACGAATTTATATTTATGTCTGTCAGAAACTGTTGGGAAATATAAATCCTTAGTCAAAGCACCACAGTCACTTTTTAACCAGTATTCATTCCAGTCGTTGATGATAATCTCCTTTAATATTTGCCTCACATAAGAAATAGGGCATAGAGTGTAAATTTCTGGAAGATCTGAAGTCGCAGCTCTCTTTGCAAGCTGATCTGCGGATTCATTTCTGGCAATCCCCACATGCCCTCTAAACCATGAAACACACAGATGAGAACTACATAATTGATTTCTTATTTCAGCTGCAATAGGACTGCTGTTTTTTGTATCTTTCAAAACTGCAATTGCTGCCTGTGAGTTATTGTAAAGGCGAGTGGTACATTGTAAGTTGTTGCACCATTTCACTGCTTCAGGATTTGCTAATAATTCAGCTTGAAAGACTGAACACTCCTTAGCAAGTTTGAACATGGAAGAATGGCATTCTATGGAGCGAGAGAAACGCACATCCTACTTTAGCATCTTTATATGGCCCTTCAGCTATCTGAGAACCATCTGTGTAAATGGAGTACTAGTGGTATGATGTTTGAGTCCTACATCATGGTTTAGAGGGCTAAGGTGTCATGCTTTGGTTCCCTGCCATGAAATGTACCCAGGATTGATCCCGTCCCTGGAGGGTGCAGATTTCAAGTCGTGGGTATAGGACCGGTGCCCAGAGAGCATCGTGAGGAAATTGAGGAGCTACACTAGGTAGCAGCCTGGTTGCATAAGCCAACTTTCCGGCTGGGGTTGTTGAGATACTGACCACATCTTCACCCTGTGTCGGTTGGATGATTGCCCATCTGTGCCTTGCGTATGTGGGCATGAGACTGGCAGTCGGGTTGGCAGGCTTTGGCCCACTAGGGCTGTTACGCCACAGGTTGATTTTATTTGACATGATGTTCAATTAAAATAAATTTGTAAATACATGAATTATTAATAGACTGGGGAGATGTGATACAGAAAGTAACAATTTAAAACACTGCCAAACAAATAAAACCTGTAAATACGTAAAATATGAAGCCATTAACAGTGAAGCAAACAAATATATACAAATATAACAATTTGTAACTTAAAACTTCACTTATCTTATAAGACATGATGATGATTTTCTTATAAATTGTCCGGGATTGCGATTTCATGTAAAACTTTTACATATCCTCAGTCAGAAACAACTGTTGTCATCATCACGAACGCTAGATGTAGATATGTTCTTTGTTACTACTATCAAAATCTGAAAATGAAACAAATTTAAAAACAGAATTGACTTCTGGTATTTCAAAATTCATTACACAATGTTTGTTTTTTAAAATAAATCTTTTCCCAAACCATTAAATCTATCGGACCATTTAATTGTTTTACTAATTTAACTTCTGCATTTATTTCATGGTTAAATGACCAAAAATGATCTGCTATGGCCGATTTATCAGTCTGGTTATACTTAATGCTACTAAAATGTTCTTTCGTTCTGGTTTCCAAAGTCCATTTTGTCCTTCCAATATAAATTTTATCACAATCAAAAGAATTAAACTGATAAATACCAGATTTTTTTTTATTATTAGGAATTTTATCTTTTTTTTTTTAGTATTAAAAATTTATTGCATTTCTCTAAAAAAATAAAATTCCTAATAATAAAACATCTGGTATTTATCAGTTTAATTGTTTCGATTGTGATAAGGTTTATATTGGAAGCACAAAGCGTACTTTGGAAACCAGTAGCATTAAGTATAAACAGACTGAATCGGCCGTAGCAGATCATTTTTGTCATTTAACTATGAAATAAATCCAGAAGTTAAATTAGTAAAACAATTAAATGGTCCGATAGATTTAATGGCTTGGGAAAAGACATTTATTTTTAAAACAAACATTGCATAATGAAGTTTGAAGTACCAGCAGTCGATTCTGTTTTTAAATTTGTTTTATTTTCACATTTTGGCAGTACTAACAAAAATATATTAACATCTAGCATTCGTAGCATTAACACCTATTTGAAGGATTATGTTGTAAGCACAGAGCATAAACTAAACTTTGCATTATGTATGAAATTTTATGTCCATGATGTACTAAATGAAATGAGAACATCAGGGGCATAGAGATGAATATTTGTGGCAGATGCAGTAGATGAAGAATGAAAGCTCTAAAGGAAAATAACACTTGGTCCTTAACCGACTTACCCTCAGATAGAAAGCCACTTGATAGTGAATGGATATTTATAATTAACACAGAACCAAGTGGTGCAAACAAATGCAAAATATTCATAAAAGGCTGTGTGAGTGAAAAAATCTTATCAAGAAATACTTGTATACCAGTAGCCAGTATAGCTGCATTCAAAATTGTTTGTAATGTCTATAATAAATGCAGAACAGTTGGTCACTGTGCAAACTAGAAATGGGAAACTCCTTCTTATAAGATAAAGTGAATGAAAAAATTACATTTATGAAACAACCAAAACTTTTGTCAGATGGTTCATTATTAGTAAATATAGTATTAAAAATTTACTAAATATGGTAATAAGTTTACTACATTTCTCTAAAAAATATGAAATTCCTAATAATAAAAAATCCGGCATTTATCAATTTAATTGTTTAAATTGTGATCAGGTTTACATTGGTAGGAGGAAACGTAATTTAGAAACCAGAAAGAAAGAACATTTTTGTAACATCAAGTATAAACAAACTGATAAATCAGCCGTAGCAGATCTTTTTTGGTCATTTAACCATGAAATAAATCCTGAAGTTAAATTATTAAAACAATTCAATGGTCCGATATATTTAATGGTTTGGGAAAAGCTATTTATTTTAAAAAATAAACATCGTGTAATGAATTTTTAAATACCAGCAGTTGATTCTGTTAAGTTTGTTTCGTTTTCAGATTTTGGTAATACTGAAAAAACATAAAATAGTAACTTCCTTAGCAATGAATGTGTTTTCTCCTGTGGTTTTCTCTGACGACACGAACAAGGGTTTGTGAAATTGATTTCAACTTCAACTAATTCAACTAATAAGAAAAATCGACATCATTTTTTTTAAGATAAGTGAAGTTTTTTTGTTACAAATAGTTATATTTGTGTAATACTTATTGCTTCACTGTAAATAGCTTCATTTTCTAAGTAAACATGGCTGTTTATGGTTTGAAGCAATCTCCTAGAGTTTGGAATGGTAAATTTGATCAACTTATGAGAAAGCAGTAATAGTATGATGAATATATACTAGAACACTAAGCAGTTCTGATGTTCTTTTTGATGACACAATAGCTGCTGCAAACAAAACTGAAGATTTAATAAATATAAAGCATATAACGATGACTGAATTAAAAGAAAAAGGCTCAGGAAACCTCCAGAATTGGAACTAATGTTTCTTGGACAGAAGGACCATTGTGCTAGATCAGAAAATTTATCTCATGAACTTATTTGAACAGTTCCAAATGAGTCAGCATAAATCTGTAGCCACATCTTTGAATTTAATCCGTAACCAGTATGGTGCAGTTTTTGTAACACAAATGGTATGGTGGGGTCAGAAGGACCCCATTTCATTTTTGACAATTATGGATGATGAGGGATGATAAATCGTAATAAACTAAACATAAATGTAATATTTAGTTATATTTAGAGATTAATTAGGCATAAACTACATTGTAAGCCTCTGCATGCATGTATACAAGATCCTTTTTACTATATATGTAATATTCATTAGTCGAATGATGATAGTTTTAAGAATCGGCTATTTTGAATCAACTACATGCTTTACTCTGGAAAAAAGGTTTCAAGTATGAAGTTAAAGATGAATAGTAAGTAGTAAAAGTGTTTAAAATGAGATGGATATAGCAACTGGACAAAACCACAGTAGGTGTTTACAAGCAATCCTCACAGATATCTTATGCGCATTCGCTACATATTGGTGTACTGCAAGTTACACAACATTTTTGTTTTCCTATCTTTTGTTGTTCTAGGACACTTTGCACATTTAACCTGCTTTGTTATGACTCCTAATTGCTTGGGGATTTCGTATTTGAGCATCCTGGCAATGTTATTTCTTACACCTCAAGGGAGGTGTGGAATACTCATCCTTCTCTGTAGAAGCGGTTCAACTAGCTGCCGTGACAGAGACTTGGTGAACTCGAAGCGCGATTTTTTTTTTTTTTTTTTTTTTTTTTTTTTTTTTTTTTTTTATGGTTTTCCATTAATGATAAATATATTACAAATGCATTCAGCATGGAAATGTTCAGCATTGTGTAGAAAATAGCAAGAGACCACCTTCTACAGCGTCTATTGGTCGCATAAACAGTGCATTTTTTATTAAATGCATCTATTCCTCCTTTTGTGGCACTGTAGTACTACATTATCTCAGGTTTCTTTGTTTCCTGGTTCACTGAAGCACTGTAGTGCATCAAAGATACCAAAAGCACTACCTTTTTGGTTTTGGTACATAGGAAACCAATATTAAATTGTCTCCAAATCCAAACAATGCAGATCCAGATTTCCTGGCTGTGGATAGCAAAAACTCTTTTGGAATTTCTTTCTTGGTTTTTCTTTAAGGTTTCCACATAAGTACGGCCCCACTTCCCTAGTTCATTAACAAGTTCGATGCAATATAATGGATTTTGTTTGTGTAAGCTGTTGACATTTCCTTCTGAAACATACCGCAATACAATATGATATACTTACTTTATCGGTATGGTAGGGTCACCCTGACCCTGCTGAGGAGAAAAACAACTGCTAATGATGTGTATGCACTCTTTTCACCACAACCTCAACGCTCAACAACTCAAAGCATACTGCCTCAAAGGTACTGAGAGCCGCAGAGGCGCTCTGCGGAGAAAATAGGTTTAACATGGTATACAATTTTAGCTGGGGTCCTCCTGACTCCACCATACCGGTTACGGGTTAATCCACCTAGTGGTGTAGTGAGCTAGACTACTGTCCTGTGGTTCCCTGGCATGGAATACACCCAGTATCAATCCTACCCCTGGAAGGTGTGAATTTGAAGTCCGATACTGAACTGGTGCCCACTCAGCATCATGAGGAAAATGAAGAGCTATTCTATGTAATGAATGCTGATCTAGAAACTTCCCCCTGTTTTAAATACTGTCAGTATTTAGTTGTTTCTTGTAATGTCTTGGAAACAGAATGGAATTTTTAGGCTAGCATATAGTAGCCCATTATGCCTGATTGGAGGATATAGTAACAGTGATGTCGAAATAGTAACCCAGTTTTTAAACATACAAATAACTGTACAGTTTTCTCTATTCACCTTGCACCTCAACAAAATATGTAACTTTTGCAAAATATGTAACTTGTAGTAATCAAGATAGTACATATCTTGGTAGACAAGCAATAGTAGTTTGAGAAAGCCATGTGAATGTAACACATGTGAATTTCAGTAAGTGTACTATTATGCGTAGGCTAATCAAGAGTTTTAAATTCCAAAACTGTAATGCTCTGTTTCAGGAGGATGTTCCGCAGCCGAAAAGAGTATCTCATATCTGTTAAGTGCACCTGGTACTGGCAGAGTTGTGGTGCTCATTGTTGGAGGAGCCTCGGAGTCTCTAAAGTGCAAGCCTGGCACGTATAAAGTGATACTGAAGCGAAGAAAGGGCTTTATTAGGCTTGCATTGAAGCATGGGTAATTTGATTATTTTAGCAATGTGGTACCTCAAAATGGCAATGCATAATTTTATACATGCAAATATTTAAAATGAAATCCTTTTTTGCATTTGTAACTAATGAAGAATGAATTACTGCAGCTGATTTCAAAATTATCTAGTGCCGCTTTCACTGCACTTTTTAGAATATAGCAGTAATGATCCCAGGATGAAAATTCCTATCTTACTTTTTGCACATTAATTTGAAATACAGCTGGAAGAAGAATTAAAAATCTGAAGTGTGTACGTAAAGGCATTTTGGTGTATGAAGTGGTAAGCCATACTTACGTTAGTTTTACCAGAGTTGTGCGTGTTAGGACTCTACCAAATAACTCCTGTGTCAAAACATTTTGTATCTTCAGTTATTGCATTTAAGGAATTTTTGAACACATTAGTCTGTAGGAATAGGCATAGGCTTTAGAATTTTGCAAATAAATAGCGAGGCAAAGAATTTCACTTACATAACATAATGAGAAAAGAACATGTTTTGATCTAAAGTACAGATGTATTATTTTATCCTGACAGGAAACCTGCACGGTAGGGATGAGCAACAAATGTGGTGGGGATAGGCACCTCTCGCCACAATGCATCACATGCGTAAGATTATGAGAGGGGAGTACGCTGCACAGGTTGACTAAAAACTAAGCTTACCTTTTACAAGTCAAGGCTCATTCTCAAAGATCTGCGTAGCCAGTATTACAGCTCTTCTAAATTAAGGCAGCAACTTCGCTGATACCAAATGTCGATTCGTCGTCTTCATCCTCTGCCTGTTGGTGTTCTGGTCCATCTTCATCCTCTTCATACTGATCTTCTGCTTCACCATAATTTTGTTCCTGTTCACTGTCACTATCACCACTGTCGCCATTTAAGTGAATAACTAACTCCTTTCCTGCATCTAGAAGTCCCTCGGTTCTCATATATTCCACTTCGACTTTCCTTACATGTTTGCATGCTTTTTGCCATTCTTCTGCTGTTATTGATTTCATTTTTTCATCTGTAAGTTTAATTATATCATCCATTTTAAAAGAAACATTATGTTTGGAAACCCAGTTTTATTGTGTGGCCCATATTAGTTCAATGGGGTTCAATTCCGGATGGTAGGGAGGTAGTCTTAGGACAGTATGATTGTGCCCCTCGAGTATTTTATCTATTTTATAAGAAGGTTCTGGTTTTATGGGTAGAATAAGCTGATAAATTTCAGGGTTTCTTAGGTTCGAAAAATTAGTGTTTTTGAACTCCTCTTCAGTCATGTGTCTCTGTAGCCAGGATGTCATTTATTCTCTTCTAGAGTGTGAATTTGGATGTCTTTCAATTTGTATGTTGTGATACGGGGCGTTATCTATAGCTGGCACAGATCTAGGAGCCAGGTTAGGAATAAGCTTTTCTTGAATCCATTTCTGGTAATTGTTAAATTCATATTGTTGTGGTAATCTCCGCGCTTTTGTTGGACCTTAAATCGTACATAGTCATTTGGAACAAAACCCAGTTCTCCTCCAGCATGCACGATTACCAACTGCTGGCCTTTCGACATTGGTGCAAAGAGTCCTTGTAGCGAGTTATCATTCCAGGCATATGGCGTTGTATGTGCTGTATTTATGTAAGTCTCATCCATATAAACTATATTGCAACCTTCATTGCGGTATCTTTGACTATCTCGCAGATATTTAAGTCTTTTTGCCCTATGTTATGATGTTCCATTAAACTTAGTCTGTTGCATTTGCTTTTATTCCATCTAAATCCTAGCTTCAAAAGAACTTTTCTTAAAGTTGAGACACTGCCTTGGAAGTCAATGGAATTTTGAAGCTTCATAAGTACTTTATTCAGAGTCGGTCATTCTTTTTCTGTGATGTAAAAGTTATTGACAGTTTGCCTAACTACTTCTTCATTAAAGTCATCCAAATTAGATTTTGTGCATGTTCTAGATTTTTGTTTACCTGGGGTAGAAAACGTCATTGCACCAGAATCAATGGTTTCTATCTCCCTAATTCTCCTAACTGCTTACAGACACACCTGTTGTCTCTGATACCCTTTTCCAGATTTTCCGAGAAGGCCCAGACCCTTGTTCCTTTTTCATAAATGTATACATATTGCTTATTACATTCTCGTGTTTGAGAATTTAGCACCTTATTTCCTAATTTGCTGCTACGAGGCGCCATTTCTAAATGCTCTCTTGGAACCAGAAAACACACACTTTTTGAAACAAGGCATAGTATCACTCAGTAGCTCTGTACTTGTTTACTTGCTTGCAACTGAAACCCAACTGACCAGCCCTCCCCTCCAGTTGCAACCGTTCTGAAGTGGACTCGTCCAGATACCACTCTGCACATTTCAAGATAAAAAAATACATCTGTAGTTGCTTCAGATTTAGAAAGAATGTGTAGTTGGTGTATGTGGATCCTGTAGGAAAGGGGGTCTGACCCCTTCAGCTGTTGTGGTGCAAGTGCTGCAGAAACCTGGCACTTATGGTATTTCTGACTTTTCTAAAAGTATGCCAGACTGAACTTTCCAAGCCTCTCCCACAAAGGAGTTTGGGTAAGTTTAGGCAGGGGCAGTGGTTCAAGATACCCATGGGTGTTGGGTAGATCTGGGTCTTCTCTCCTAGGCATGGTTGAGGGACGCCTCAATGTCCTATGTACTAGCCTGTAGAACTAGTAGCATGGTGTGCTAGATCACTTTTGGCCCGACCAAGGTTATCAGTAGTCTTCCCGGATGGGTTGACATACTTCTCCACCTCCACCCACAAGGGGAGGCTTTTTTTGTTACCTAGGATTGACCTATGGAAAACCCCATGGAGTGCTCTTCGATGGGTCCCTGATTTTAGAGGGGGGACCTCGGTTCCCAAGTAGATCCTCGAGCCTCAATGTGTGCATGCGGATGTGTACACCTAATATATTTTTTACACACATTCATGGTTTCATCAAAATTTAAATATGATATGTAATTGAAAAACTATTGTTAGTTTTTAACACTTCATCACTTAATTTTTATATTACTGAGGGACTAATTTCGGAAGCCATTGCATGCATTATCAACCTCGAAGGTCCAACTATTGTCTGTTGTTGTCTGCTCCTTTCTTTCTGGTGGTGGAACTATGAACTTCTTTGTCAAATTATCTACGGGTGGGATTTCAAAGTTCATTATGCGGTCCTTAAGGTATCCTTATTTAACTGAATTATTATTGCATTGTTATTTGGTGAACTCCTTGGAAGCGATAGGGGCATCTCTGTTGGTATCTTGATGACCTTGAAGGAAAATTGTTCACTTTCAATACCACTTTAGAAGAGAATTCAAACATTAGCTAAGGATTGTTAAGTAGAAGATACCAGGCTGTAAGGCCGTGGTCCACTGGGTTTCTTCATATCTCTCACAGACGTTTCGCTTACAACTGCGGTAAGCATCATCAGTGGCGTAGAAAAGTCCTACGATAGTAAGTCGCTACAAACGGTGTATCTCGGATGCCAGAGCTACTAGTGGTCTACCGGCGAAATATGAGTCAAATGGAGAATTTAATTTTGAGACGGCACATTCGCCATGGTAGCTCAATGAGTTAGAGCGACTGGACGGAAACCAGGAGATCCATGGTTCAAATCCCGGCCGTGGCATTGAGTTTTCATGTTGACTCTATCTATGGTTTTTTATTGTTCCACTGTACCTTTGACTGCAGTGGTCATATCAGCAGCCATTCTCCAATGGAACATATTGTGATGGTGTTATCTCATAGACGTTGGGTTGCTGGTACTTCGAATTTTCCTTTTACCTATTAGATCACGCACACATTTCCACTCTCATCCATACTTCCAGACTCTGGGGAAGATGGAGAATCATCTTGGTTGTCGAAAAATCCCCACCCCCAGCCAGGAATCGAACCTTGAAGCTGTTGCAAGCAGGCAGGTGCTCTACTGACTGACCTATGGGGCCAGCCTAACATTACTTATATAGCTACATTTCTGATATTTTGGGTAAATAAGGCTATAAGCTTTACAATTATTAGCTATGTTTAGTTCTAATGTAATTCAAAGTTCATAGGATTCATGAATTTATGAAAGTCCTTTCTAAAGCTTTTGAGCATTTCCAATTTCTATACTGGTCACTTTCCAGTTCTAAGAGTTAAACATTTTTATAAAATTAAGTTAATTGGGAGTCGATTAATAACACAAAACAACACTCACTTTTAAATTTTCCCGGAACCGGTTTCTGAGGCCTTCCTTCTATCTTCAGCCGGACATCGAGTCCGGAGTCGATGTCCGGCTGAAGATAGAGGGAAGGCCTCAGAAACCGGTTCCGGGAAAATTTAAAAGTGAGTGTTGTTTTGTGTTATTAATCGACTCCCAATTAACTTAATTTATACAACAACACTGTTTTCAACACTTCCATGAAAGGATTTATTTTTGTAAAAGTTTCTCTTTCATTTTTGAGCTGGTTACAGTTCTAAAGTATTTGGTCTAATGTTTGTTCTCCAGTATCACAGGGGCATCTCGGGTGGTCTGCTATCTTAAATCAATGGTAATATATACAAATATAACAATTTGTAACTTAAAACGTCACTTATCTTATAAGAAATTATGACACTTACCTTATAAATTGTCAGGGATCGCGTTTTCATGGAAAGTTCTTAGACATCCTCAGCCGGAAACAACAAAGCTGTCGCCATCAGTACTAATGCTAGATATTGATATGTTCTTGTTAGTACTACCAAAATCTGAAAATAAAACAAATTTAAAAACAGAATCGACTGCCAGTATTTCAAAATTCATTACGCGATGTTTGCTTTTTAAAATAAATATCTTTTCCCAAACCATTAAATCTATCGGACCATTTAATTGTTTTAATAATTTAACTTCTGGATTTATTTCATGGTTAAATGACCAAAAATGATCCACTACGGCCGATTTATCAGTCTGTTTGTACTTAATGTAACGAAAATGTTCTTTTGTTCTAGTTTCCAAATTACGTTTCGTCTTTCCAATACAAACTTTATCACAATCAAAACAATTAAATTGATAAATGCCAGATTTTCTATTATTAGGAATTTTATCTTTATTAGATAAATGCAATAAATGTTTAATATTATATTTATTTTGAGGAACTAATGTTATACCAAACTCTTTAAAAAATGTTTTGGAAATGTTTATTAACCCAGGGATGGTAAGTAAATTTTTTAAAATTATAATCGTCTTTTACTTTTTTGAGGGTAGAAATATAATCAAGTTTTTTGATATTTAAATTTTTCAATTTATTTATATAGTCTTTATTAAAATCATTAATTAAAGCAGTATTAATATAGATAGTCAACATGAAAAATTCAATGCCAGGGCCGGGATTTGAACAACGGATCTCCTGATTTCCATCCAGAAGATTCGTGGTTCAAATCTCGGTCCTGGCACTGAATTTTTCATGTTGACTATCTATCAAAGATCTTAGCCTATATATGGCTAGTGTGAAGAAATGATTAATTTCCATCAATTAACTAAAAGAGTATTAATATGTTTATATTCTTTATTAAATTCATCTTTATTCAGGGATATATTTATTAATCTATAAATCAAACTATTGAAAACAGCAAATTTATGTGGAAAAGGGTTAAAACTTATTTTTTTATGTAATTATGAATATGAGTAGACTTCCTATAAATACCCAAGTTTAATTTATTATTAATTATTATGAATTTTGAGATACCGGCAGTCGATTCTGTTTTTAAATTTTTTATTTTTGGATTTTGGTAATACTAACAAGAACATACAAACAACTAGCGTTTGTAACCATGATGACAGCTTTGTTGTTTCTGGCTGAGGATGTGGAAGAATTTTGTATGAAATCGCAATCCTGGACAATTTATAAGAAAAGTGTCATCATTTCTTATAAGATAAATGATGTTTCAAGTTACAAATTGTTAAATTTGTGTGTATTTGTTTGCTTCACTGTTAATAGCTTCATATTTTATGTATTCAATCGTAATATGTTTGTAGCTTTTCATGTCCAGTGAGAATACTTGTTATATTGCTAGTCAGATTTATCTTAACACTCAGTTACACACGCTGCAGACTGAGTCCGCAGTTTTAATTTTTCCTTCAAAAATTAGTTAGAAAATCGAGATTTCCATTAGCGGCTTTTTCTACCTTCCCCTCTACCGTTAATGAATCACTGCCAACAATATTGGAGACAGTCATTGTCTGAAGCAGCATATTGGTGAGGTGCAGGTCAGTCCGCATGCATGTATTCTTGAGTCAGTTCCATTATCAATTCTGTTACCATATTTGGCAGGTAAGAGGTTTCTCTCTTCTAATATTACAAAGTATAAATCGTAAGGTTTAGAAAAGTTGTTTATTTATTTAGAAAAATTATTTATTGTAAATGGTCATTCAGCTAAATACTTCGACAAGCATCAAGAACAGTATCAGGGAAATATTGGATTTAATGTAAGCTGAATTTACTCTTACAGCTCCACAACTAAATATTCGAGGAAGATGCAACTTGTGACACACAGGCCAAAATTATTTTTGCAAGCTGTGGAGTAAATTTGTGTGCCTAAAACATGTGCCAGCACAACTTTGCAGTGAGAACAGCAACCACCGTGAATGATTTGCTTGTAATTGACAGTGAGAATTATTTGTATGAAAAAAATAAGCTTTCTGAACAATTTTTCTACAGTACACATTAAAACATTTATGTTCATAAAAACAGTTAAAATAGAACATTAATATCAGTGACCACAATTTAACAGTAAATTATGACTTAAAATTATTTTCATCATTTGTGCTTAAATATATTATGTGAATTCCTTCCCTGCATTTTTATATTGTTCAGATGCAAATATATCATATTTCGAAACCATAATATTAAAATGGTAAATCAAACTTGTGTAAAACTGATGCAGACTCTCAGTCTACGCGTGTGTATGGAGGTAAAAAGATTGCATGTGTAGTGGATGGTTAACTGCGAGTCTCTTTGACTGTTGGGGAAAAATGATTTTGTTAGTTGTCCATTTGTGGTGTTCTCATATTCTCTCTCCTATTTATTACTGCTGACTTCTCTCGGTTGCTGTCTAGCTTGACTTTTTGGGACATTGCTGTAGAAAATTTGTAGATTATTGTCTTTGGCAGCTTGTTTTAGACAGCTGGTCTGCAAGTCATTCCCAGAGTGACCCGTGTGTGCTTGAATCCATGTGAAGATGATGGACCAATTTTCTTTTTCTAGCAGCTTTAGTTCCTTTCTAATCTGTTCTATTAGTGTTTTGTGGGGTGCACTGTTTTTTTATTGAATGTAGAGTGATCTGGCTGTCTGTGTAGATTGCTGCATTTTTTGTTCTAGTGGACATGCAAATTCTTTTCACTTATATAGTGCCTTTATGATGGCAGTTTTTCAGTCTGATTGTTTGAGCAATTGGGATCCAGCTTGTAATTCAGTTTCTGTAAGCATTGTTTGGAGAATATTGCTATCCCTGAATCCACACCTAGTTCATTCTTGCTACCATTGATGTAGACTTTGAACTCATATTTTTTTTATCCAATTTTACTTCTCTTAATTTTTTAAAAGATGCAGGAAGACTCCAGTTCTCTACTTACACATCTTAATTTATTCTTCTGTTGAAGATGGATTCTTTTGAGGTACTATATGGTGCAGCTATTTCTTCCAGTATTATAAGTGTGAGGCCTGTTATAATGCACAAGGCTTCATGGAATGTTGTTCAGTATGCTTTGGTAATCTTATGTTTATCAGCCTCTCTACACCTTTTAGGAGTTTCTTGAAACTTTACGTCCTCCAATGTTAAGTCATATTAAATGGTGAATGAGATGGGTGAAATTATACTCAAATGTTTCCAGGGTCCATGGAGCTTAGAGCTACCCGATATTTGTCTTTAAGGATAAGGGAAAGCCCTGGGAAAAACTTTATCCAGGTAGCTCACCCTGACCAAGATTTGGAACTCGGGACCTCTTGAACGTGACGCAGATATGCTACCATCTACGCTACCGAGGCAGCCATTAGAAGTTGTTGGTTATGTTGTTTAGTAAGTGCGGTTTTCCATATAGGCACTCCTTTAGAGATAAGGGTGAGAAGAGCTCCCTTGTAAATTGTTTCTAGAGCTTTGTTGTAGTCCCCAGTTTAATTTTGCTCATCATGAGAGGGAGTGAATAACTTTCCTGCATTTGTTTATAGTATATTTGATGTGCTCTGTGAAATCAAAGCCTTTGTCTATAATTATTGCAAGATACAATTTTTTCCAGCTGTTGTTATTCAAGTATATCTTCAACTCCTTGTTTTCGCTTTGTGTCCTCCTCGATATCATAGTTACTTGTGATTTTCTGTCATTGAATTGCACTTTGTTCTTCCCGGCGCAGTTTTCAATTTTATGTAGGTCAATGTTGATGGTAGTTTTCTATTTCAGAGGTGGTGTTTCCTTCAGTAAATAACATGAGATCATCTGCAAATGCCAGGACTGCTGAGTGTTTTGAAAAGCTTTGATTGAGCAGGGAATTATAGTGAATCAGGTTCACAGCAGCTCACCTGGGGGCATCCTTTGGTAACTTCTCTTTCCATATGAAAGTTTCTGGTTGACAGTAGGCTGAGGCTGTTCTTTGGTTAAAACAGTTTTCTGTCTGACAGTATAGATTTTTTGGGCACTGGAATTGTACCGGTGATCTTAAGAGGCTAGGCTACCAGGCTCCTTTGAATGCCTCTTTCACATCAAGACTTAGAAGCGCTGTGTTCCTTCCCTTCTTAAAGTTTCTTTCAACGAATTCCTTGACTGCCCAAACTGCATCAGTAGTGCTCTTCTGGGGCATTAACCCATATTGATTGCAATTTATTTGGCTGTTTGAGTATGCATGATGCATTATCCTGTTTATAAGTGCGTGTGTGTGTGTGCGTGTGTGTTTTTTTAAATAGATTTACAGCATGCCCTATTACAAGTAACATTACATGCTTTGCATTCTTTGGTATACACATTATTTCTAGGTTTGATCATATTTTATATCCTTGTAATTCCTATTATCATCCATATAATCATTGTTTATATTACTCTCACTGTCACAACTTTAACTCTCTGGTTTTACACTTCACTTCACAGTCCTATTGAGTTACAGAGTTGTTGGAAGTCTGTTATTTGGATACAAGCTGTTGTGCAATTGCTGGCCAGCTTCCTCCTTTTTTCCTAATTTCTTCTCTTATTTTGGTTCTGTAGTACTTCTGGGCATTCATATATTATGTGATGTAACGTTTGGTGTCTTGTGTTGCATGAACATGTAGGGTTATCTGTGATGTGGAATCTGTGTTTGTACGAATTTCCATGTCCAATAGTTAGAGCTGTAAAACACGGTGTGAGTGACAAGATTCACCTTGAGTCTCCCTCTAATGGAGGAGAAGAAGCTCCTTGTTATTGCTCCTTTGGTAGTGTTGTTCCATCTGTTCTGCCAATCCTGTATTCCTTTTTCTCTGATTTCTGCTTTGATTGTAGATTTTGGTATCCTGTTGTAAACTGTTTCTATTCCTGTTTCTTCTTTGCTAATTTGTCTGCTAGTTCATTTCCATGAATGCTGATGTGTGCTTTTAACTACTTGAAGTATATTTTACAGTTTTGTTGACTAAGTGCCGTTATAATTCTGTGTATGTCTCTTGTTGTTCTCGAGAAGTGACAGTGTTACTTGACTGCCAGTATGGATTGTAATTGTCTTCTCTAGTTCTGCTACCTTTAGGTTATTGATTTCTGTCATAGCTTTTAGGATGACTATCTGCTCGGCCTGATAGTTAGAGCAATTTTGGTTCAACCTGAATTTTAGTGATTTGACTAGGTTTACTTCCTTGAAAATTGCCACACCTGCTCCAACTTTGTTTGCTATCTTGCTGCCATCCATGTAGACGTTGAAGTAGGTAGCAGTGTCTGCATCTTCTGTCATTTTGATTTTAACTTTTTGAGCTGGATGGTTCCATAAGTTCCAGTGATGAGTCATTGTCTTTAGATTTTAGTGTCTTGTATAGGTCTGCTTTCCCTTTTATGGTTATTGTTATAGACTGTACTCCTGCTATGACACAGCAGGCATTGTCTGAGATTGTGCAGTAGGCTTTTGCTATCTTGACATTAATCTTTGGACTCTTTGCAGTATTAATGTACTCTTCACTCTCTGTGCAGCTTCTACCCATAGTGGCACTCCATATGTGAGAATAGATGTCATTGCCCCTCTACTTATGATGCTTAAATGCCTTTGGGCCCAGACCCCACTGTAATTTTGCTGTTTTGCCCAGTGAGTGTATTAGGTTTGTTGCTTTTTCTGTAATGTGACTGATGTGGCTGTTGAAACTGAACTTTTTGTTATCTTCTACTTCTTACAGTTTTTATTGTTTATATAGAGTTTGATTATTTCATTATTTCTTGTTCGTTTCTTTGAGATTACCATGACCTGGGATTTATTTTGGTTGAAGTGCACTTTGTTTTCCTTTGCCCATCTTTCTATTTTCCTCATATCTTCATTTGCATATGTGTGTGTGTGCATGTGTGTTTTTTTTTCTCTACTTATAGTATTTTTACGTTCTTACAATTTGCTTATATATCTTTTGAGTTGCTATTTTATCTCTGTATCCACCATACATTTTAACTCTGTGGTTATCTAAACAGAAGTAGTATATGTTGAAGTTTTGTTGAGTCACACTTGCTTACACTCACCTTCACTTATTATTTTAAAAAACGCTGGAACATTTTCCAGGACGTTCGCCCTCTTCCTCAGCAGTATAGTGACTGACTCTCCCCTTTCCTTTCCTCTTTCTTCTGTATCTGATCATGTTGCCATCTGGTGTTAGGAGCGCAAAGTTTTAACACTTCATTAAGTGGTGGGATTTCAAAATTTATAACATGTTCACTGTTTTTAATTATGTGGATTTTTTCCCAGATGTCTAATTCTATTGGTGATTCTAATGGTTTCAACAGTTTTATATTTTGCCCAGTGTTGTGGTTTGCTTTCCAAAAATGATGTGAAATAGCGAACTTGTCTATTTGTTTTAGTTTTATGTTTCTGTAGTGTTCCTTTAGCCTGATCTCCACGTTTCTCTTAATTTTGCCTATGTAGTACTTTTCACAATCCTCACAATTGATCTGATAGATTCCGGATTTCACTGTGTTTTGAATTGTATTCTTAAGAGGTTTGTTTAGAACGCTCTTCAGGTTGAATTTATTCTGTGGGGCCAGTTTTATATTGAATTTTTTGAAGATTCTTTCAAATTTTTTTGTAAAGTGTCCCATTGAGCAAGGAGGGTTTTCAAAAAGAACAAGAGTATATATTAGGAGTAGCAAAGGAAAATGGATTCAATCCGGACCTAATTAGGAACATGCTCAAAAAGAAAGAAAGGCAAAAAGAAATCTCGTCAAATACAACACTAACACCCCTTTCAAACCAAAATTGGAAATATAAAAAATTTACTTACCACCCCTGGGCTTTTAAAAAATTTGAAAGGATCTTCAAAAAATTCAATATAAAACTGGCCCCACAGAATAAATTCAACCTGAAGAGCGTTCTAAACAAACCTCTTAAGAATACAATTCAAAACACACTGAAATCCGGAATCTATCGGATCAATTGTGAGGATTGTGAAAAGTACTACATAGGCAAAACAAAGAGAAACTTGGAGATCAGACTAAAGGAACACCAGAGAAACATCAAACTAAAACAAATAGACAAATCCGCTGTTTCACATCATTTTTGGAAAGAAAACCACAACATTGGGCAAAATATAAAACTGTTGAAACCATTAGAATCACGAATAGAATTAGACATCTGGGAAAAAATCCACATAATTAAAAACAATGAACATATTATAAATTTTGAAATCCCACCACTTAATGAAGTGTTAAAACTTTGCGCTCCTAACACCAGATGGCAACATGATCAGATACAGGAGAAGGAAGAGGAAAGGAAAGGGGAGAGTCGGTCACTATACTGCTGAGGAAGAGGGCGAATGTCCTGGAAAACGTTCCAGTGTTTTTTAAAAATAATAAGTGAAGGTGAGTGTATACAAGTGACTCAACAAAACTTCAACATGAAGAAAACTTCACTGTTAATAATGCTTCTATTTGTAATATTTAAAAGTAGTATAGTTCTTGTGATAGTATATCCCACCTAGCTACTGAAAATGCAGAGTACATTCTACAGTGTGCTAGTCACTATTGTAACCTTCAAAAGTAAATTTATTCATCTACTTATAAGGGAAAGTGTGGATTTGTCAATCATTTCAATGCTCTAAGTGTGTTTTTCTATAAATCTGTGAAAGACGAAGAAAATCACTTGTAACATTTTTCAGTTCACCAACAAATATTTCTTTGGTCTAAAGGATGACATACTGTTTCTGCCTAGCACAAAAATCCAGTCTGATAATATATGATGTGTTTTTGTCATGATGTATTTTTATTGGTTAATAAAAATACATTAATAATAAAAGTAACTTTGATATTCATTTATAACTTAATGATAGTAATGTCCTAAGAACCATTGGAGGATATAGATAATGATATAATGATAATATTAGATTATTTGTTTGTTATATATTTGTTGATTGAACATATTTCCTGGGTTTGCAGGCTTCAGTCTTATGAGTTTGAAAATTCCACACTTTTGCCAAAGGCTGAGCTTAGCATCTTCAAAGGTAATCCGGTAGCTGGTCAGAGCTACCCTGGCTGGTGGGCTTGGTTGATCTGCATCAATTGGTGAGCTGCCCTTTTGTACCTGTCATCTAGTTTCATTTCCAGTATTGGTATCCAAGTTATGTTAAGGTGAAGGGCTTCTGTGCGGTTGAAGTTATTCTAATGATTACAAATTTTTATTTCCCCTCTTTGTAAGTGGGCCTGGTAGCTGTTGGCTAAAGCTCAGTTGATCTCTGACCAGCTGCCAGATTACTTTTGAAGATGTGAAGCAGAGTCCTTCATGAAACATAGGAATTCAAGCCCAGGAAAGATGTTTATTCTGAAAAATGCTGGCTGTGAAAACCTCAGCTTGTATATATTTATTTGTGTTCACAGGACTCCATTAGTACCCGTTTTTTCATTTGGAGAAACGGAGCTGTATGATCAGGTAGATGGCTCTAGGTTGAGATGGTTCCAGGATACATTCCGCAAAATAACAGGGATTGCTCCAGTTATTCCAATTGGTAGAGGACTTTTTCAGTATTCTTTTGGCGTAATACCAAGAAGACATCCGGTTACCACTGTAGGTAAGTGAAGTAGTTCTATCAATCCTAACAGTACATTGGTATTACTGTTAATTTTTTAAAGCTTTGTAACAATGGATGCAAGTTAAGTTACATCAATATAAGGAGTTGGATTTTGGAGCATATCTACTTTACGTACACCATAATTTAACAGAACATGTTTTGGAAGTCAACTGTATATCAACTGGCAGTTTGGTTTCTTCTTCTTAATGGCCCTTGGTATATGGCATGATGAATTGGTTGTAATTATCTGAAGGCAAAACTTAAGAGTTAAATTCTCTTAATAGTTCAATATTTGTATCTATTAAAAGAAGTAAACCACTCAGTAGAACTCGTATGTGAGAAGATTTTCATCAAAAAACATAAGCACAGAATTATGGACTTTGTGAAGCTCAACCTCCAGAAATCTACAGCAAATTTATCATGCCATCTACCAGGGACCAGAGCAAAGAAGACATCAACACTGCCTGTTGACACATAGTATATGTTTTGTTAAATTACAGTCTAAGTGAAGTGCACATGTTCAAACATTCAACTCCTGATATTAATGGCATTGTAGTTTGTACTACTAAAGTATTACTTCACTCACAGTGAAGATAAATTAAGTTTTGAATGTTCTTTAAGTAGTACAAGATGTTCCCTTTCTATGATCTTGAAGTTACCATCCTGTTTATAAGTGGGGTACATGATTGCCAGTTTAGGTCTCTGGTTGGTAATTTTGACTGCAGTTTGTCAGTCATAGGTTTGAATTCTAACAGTTTAGTTAGCTGTATAAACTCCTTCCAGGATTACATAGAAAATGAAGCTAGCTACAGTGAAGCAATAAATATTACACAAATATAAATATTTGTTACAAAGGCTTCACTTATCTTAAGAAATTCGTGTTAATACTTCTTTCTAATGGAGATCGATTACACAAACAGATTGTTTGTATCTTCAGTCCAGAATCTGTTTGTGAAATCGATCTCCATTAGAAAGAAGTATTAACACCAATTTCTTAAGATAAGTGAAGCCTTTGTAACAAATATTTATATTTGTGTAATCCTTCCAGGATTTCTTTATTAATAGGCAATAAAACATAATTGTGTTCAAGTTGTTCTCAGGAAGCAAGCCAGATGAAAAGACAATTAGACCTACCTTTTGCATCAAACGTCGGACTATAAAACTTGTTAAAAGATCCTGCCTTACTTCAGAAATTAAGAAGGCGGTATCACCATTGGGTTCCAGGCCTCCTAGAATGTATGGACTCCCGAAGATCCACAAACCAGACGTTCCTTTACGCCCCATTGTGGGCGTCAGGAGCAGCCCTACATATCAGCTGGCACGTCACCTGACTGATCGGTTACAATCTCTGGTAGGGGATTGCCCACATCATGTGAGTAACTCCACACAGTTTGTACATATACTTAAGAACAAAACCATTGGCCCTTCTCTTCTTGTCAGCTTCGACGTGGTTTCTCTATTTTCAAGGGTACCACTTCAGGAAGCCATCCAACTTCTGAAGGAAAATTTTCTGGCTATCACAGAGCTCTTCCGACATACCCTGACATCCACTCTCTTCTTGTTTGGTGGTACTTTGTATGAACAAGTAGACGGAGTAGCAATGGGCTCCCCTTTGTCACCAGCTATAGCTAATTTCTATGTGGAACATCTAGAACATGAAATACTTGCCACAGCTCCACTTAAACCATCTCATTTATATAGATACATGGATGACACTTTTGTAATTTGTCCACATGGATCACACATTCTGCCTAGCTTTCTTGTGCACCTCAACAGACTTCGACTTCAAATACAGTTTACCATGGAAGTGGAGAAGGATGGAACTCTTCCATTCCTGGACATTCTTGTTTCAAAAAACAGCAAGGGTACACTGGGGCATGGTGTATACCACAAGCCTACATACACCGATCTCTATGTGAATGCTCACAGTTTCCATCATAAGTCTCAATGACTGGGGGTTCTCAATACACTGGCCCACAGAGCTTTGTCTATCTCTGATCTCAGCAACTTAAAACAGGAATTACAGCACCTGAGACTCACTTTCTGTCAAAACAGCTACTCCAAATATGACGTTGAAGCCTCTTTCACCAAAGCTAGGAAAGGGAAACCTGTAATACAGCAAGCATCAGATAAGCCTACCGTTACAGCCTGCATCTCATTTACCGGCAACATATGCAGCAGAATCAGCAGAATTCTCACCAAATACAACATCAGGACCACCCACAAGCCACCTCCAAAGATTAAACATCTGTTGAGACCAGTGAAAGACAAACTGGACTTCCAAGTTCTGGGAGTGTACCGCATTCCCTATGAATGCGGGATACCGTATATAGGACAAACTGCAATGACCGTAGCTACAAGAATAAATGAACATGAATGGAGCATTCGTTTAATGCAACCTGAGAAGGCTGGGTTGGCAGAGCATTGTTTTGATAATGAACATAGAGCTAACTTTCGGGAGACAACAATCTGGGCAATATGCAATAGTTACTGGGAGCGGAGAATTAAGGAGGTTTTAGTCATTTCCTCCAAGTGGAGCTTGCTTAATCGTGATGCTGGATTTTAGTTCAGCTCCTCTTGGAAACGGCCTTAAAAATGGAAATCCTTCGACTTAAGAAGCACAGATCAATACAGCTTGATAATCAAGTAGTTACGTTTCTTTGACCCAATTAATTTTCTATACTCATGGCATCTCCTGACCTGGCATTTAATTTACTGAAAACAGGCTTTTGTTCAGTAATGCAAATTTTGATATATATGTTTGGAGGAATTTAGTGACAGTGACGTCAAAATTAATTTCAGAAACTATTTGTAGTTGGCTTATTAATACTCGTCACTTACTTATTTATACTTATTCCAACTGTTGGAAAGAGATTGAAAATGGAGGCGAATGTCTTTGAAACTAGTCTCTCATAAATATAAATAAGTGACGAGTATTAATAAGCCAACTACAAATAGTTTCTGAAAGCAAATTTTGAATTTTGATAGTGTTTTTTCTTTGTTCATATTGGTGTTATATCCAGTGATTCATTGGTAGTTATAACATTTAATAAATATCCTGATGATGGGAGAGATGCACACTCCCGAAATGTCGATTCCTAATCGTCTTTTCACCTGGCTTACTTCCCAAGAACAACTTGAACATATTTGTCACCAGGAAAGTTTCAGGTCTTATTTTCATAACTTGGCTGTTCCAGATTCAAGTCTAATTTACAAATTTATTTAACAAAAATTATATTTGTCTCTTAAATAGATTTAAGTAGTACAAGGAAAGTTGAAACCTTCTAAGTCGTTGAGTAGGATGAGGTTTATTATTATTTAGATTTATTATCTAAATATAATTGGAAGTAATAGTGTTCATTTACTGACTGAAAGTATACGAATATACTCCAGTAGGTTTCTTCTTGTTTCCTCTTGTGGAGAATCAAGAATATACTGCAGACTGCAGGTTTACTACCTTCACTGCAAAATAATCATGTTGCAGTGCCAGATTTTTAACTTTACTTAACCAAAATAATAAATATACATGTTTCAGAGTTTTTCATACATGCTATGTTAAGTTTCACTTACTGATTCAATAATTTTCTTCATAAAGTTAATGTGAATAGTAAGATCTAATATTGGCATCATTGGACCGCAGTAGCTATATTTCAATAAACAGATTTCTCAATCAGTTTTGCTGAATTGTGAAGATGATACGTTGCAGATTTATTCATAAATTATATGAACAAAATATAAAGATAATTGATGTGATCATATTAAATATTATGTTTGTGCACATGCTTTGATGCAATGAATAACAAACTACATTTTTAAATTTTCAAATAAAAACAAATTACTTTTCTCCAAACATGAAACGTGACATACATTGGGTAAAGCATCTCCATTCATGACATGTTTGGAGCAAAATTAAACCAAGATGAACATGCTATTGTTTCATAAGACCTGAAGCTTTCCTGGCGACAAATATGCTCAATTTCTTCTCGGGAAGCAAACCAGGTGAACAGATGATTAGAAATTGATGTTTTGGGAGTGTGCATTGCTCCCATCATCAGGATATTTATTAAATGTTATAACCACAAATGAAACACTAGATATAACACAAATATAAATAAAGACAAAACACCATCAAAATTCGCATTACTGAACAAAACTGTTTTCAGTAAATTAAATGCCAGGTCAGGAGATGGCGTGAGTATAAAAAATTAATTGGGTCAAAGAAACGTAACTACTTGATTATCAAGATGTATTGATCTTTGCTTCTTAAATTGACGGATTTCCATTTTTAAGGCCAGTTTCCAAGAGGAGCTGAACTGAAATCCAGCAACACGACTAAGCATGCTCCTTTCAGAGGAAATGGCCAAAACCTCCTTAATTCTCCACTCCCAGCAACTGTTGCATTTTGCCAAGATTGTCATCTCCTGAAAACTGGCTCTATGGTCATTATTAAAACAATGCTCTGCCAACCCAGACTTCTCAGGTTGCATTAAATGAATGCTCCATTCATGTTCATTTATTTTGGTAGTTATGGTCCTTCCGGTTTGTCCTATATATGGTGTCCCACATTCACAGGGAATGTGGTACACTCCCGCAACTTGGAAGTCCAGTTTGTCTTTCACTGGTCTCAACAGATGTTTAATCTTCGGAAATGGCTTGTGGATGGTCCTGATGTTGTATTTGGCGAAAATTCTGCTGATTCTGCCGAATAGGTTGCCGGTAAACGGGATGCAGGCTGTAGCGGTAGGCTTATCTGACGCTTGCTGTATTACAGGTTTCCCTTTCCTAGCTTTGGTGATCAAGGCTTTGTCATATTCGGAGGAGCCATTTTGACGGAAAGTGAGTCTCAGGTGCTGTAATTTCTGTTTTAAGTGGCTAAGATCATAGATAGACAAAGCTTTGTGGGCCAATGTATTGAGAACTCCCAGCCGTTGAGACTTATGATGGAAACTATAAGCATTCAGATAGAGATCGGTGTGTGTAGGCTTGTAATATACAGCATGCCCCAGTGTACAGTTGCTATTTTTTTTTAAACAAGAATGTCCAGGGATGGAGGAGTTTCATCCTTCTCCAATTCCATGGTAAACTGTATTCGAGGTCGAAGGCTGTTGAGATGTGCAAGGAAGCTAGGCAAAGTGTGTGATCCATGTGGCCAGATTACAAAAGTATCGTCCATGTATCTATAGAAATGAGATGGTTTAAGTGGAGCTGTTGCAAGTATTTCATGTTCTAGGTGTTGCATATAGAAATTAGCTATACCATTGCTACTCCGTCTACTGGTTCATACAAAGTACCACCAAACAAGAAGTAAGTGGACATCAGGGTATGTCAGAAGAGCTCTGTGATATCAATGGGAAAATACTCCTTCAGAAGTTGGATGGCTTCCTGAAGTGGTACTCTTGTAAAAAGAAAAACCACGTTGAAGCTGACAAGATCAGAAGGGCCAATGATAATTTTCCTAAGTGTATGAACAAACTGTGTGGAGTTACTCACAATTTCTAATCATCTGTTCACCTGGCTTGCTGCCCGAGAAGAAATTGAACATGCTATTGTTACCTTTATGTGAGATAAACACTTCCTCTAGAGCCATTCTAATTCATATTGAATGGTACAGGGAGTAGAATAACCTATATTTTTGAGAAACTTCCTGAAATGGTGATTTTAAGATTTCCAGAGGATGTTTGTTCCTTTCCACATATTTTGCAGATCAAAAAAAAATTTAATGTCTGTCTGAACTAAAATCTAATGTAAATTTTATAGCTTTATCTTGCAAATTTAGTAATTTTAAAGCATCGTTTAGAAATCAGAACGAAAGAACATTTTCGTAACATACTGATAAATTGGCCGTAGCAGATCATTTTTGGTCATTTAAATAAATCCAGAAATTAAATTATTAAAACAATTAAATGGTCCATAGATTTAATGGCTTTGGAAAAGATATTATTTAAAAAAAATGACGTAATGAGCTTTGAAATTCTGGCAGTCGATTCCATTTTTAAATTTGTTTCATTTTCAGATTTTGGTGGTACTAACAAGAACATAGTGACATCTGGCATTTGTAGCATTGACAATGAGCTTGTTTGTGCTTCTAGTTGATGATGTGAAAGACGTTTCACGAAATTGCGGTCCTGTTCAATTCATGAGAAAAATAACATAATTTCTTATAAGATAAGTGAAGTTTTAAAGTTACAAATTATTATATTTGTATATATTTGTTTGCTTCACTGTTAATAGCTTAGTATTTTACGAATTTATTTCTTGTTAATTTTGGATCTTTGGTAGAGAAAACTGGTATTTGAGAGAAGAAAAACTGGTACAGAGAAAAGGTACTTGTTAGTTTGTCTGCTTTGACTATAAATATCTCTGTAAAGTGAACTAAGTGTGACAATTGCCCCTTGTAAATATTATAGAATGTGATTGACTTCCTGATTGCACATGATACTTCCAAAGCTTTTTTTAAGTTTGATTTGAGTCAACTTCACTCATAATAATTTTGTATAATTTTCGCCAAGTTGCTTCTTTGGTTTGTGATACCAAACGTCATAAATATTAAAAGCAGAAGCATTATTAACAATGAAGTATTCTTCATTTTTGAGTTTTGATTTATGAATCAGTATGTTTACACTCAACTTCACTTACTACGTTGTATAATTATAGTGAAGTTGAGTGTAAACATACTGACTCATAAATCGAACTCAAAAATGAAGAATACTTCATTGTTAATAATGCTTCTGCTTTTAATATTTAGTTCCAAAGCTGTTACTAGTTGACATGACAGTTTGCATAACTGGCTTGTAATGATGCTTATATAAGCAGTATTTATTAAATTTTAGATGAGTCGTATTTCTTACACATCTGCTTCACTTTCGTCCATGAACATACCCATGAGACCCATTGTAAATAATATAAACACTCCTACTTACCTTCTGGCAAAATGGCTAACCAAAAAATTTCAGTCCTTTCCACAATTCCATACTCTGAGTATAAAATACTCTTTAGACCTGGTAGAAAAAATTCAAAATCTTAAACTAAAACCTCATGACACTTTAGTATCCTTTGATGTCCGCTCCCTCTTCCCTAGCATTCCATTAGACAAACTTTTGATTCAGCTGAAAAAATGGCTAAATTCTATAAACCTGGATGCCAATGCAATAGAAGAATATTTGGCAATGACTGAATTATGTATACATATAAAAAAAACGAAAGTGAAGCAGATGTGTAAGAAATACGACTCATCTAAAATTTAATAATTTTTCGCTTCACTGTGGTGTTCCAATACAGTTAAATCTCGATATAAGCAGTATTTGTTTATAACTTCAGTATACAATCATAAAGGAATGCCTCACGTATTGCCCTTGCACATGAAAATTATGTAAGACAATAGAGACTGGTATTTTGTTTGGAAAACATATTTTTCTAAGTTATTGTTAACCTGAATATATTTTTATAGTTCTTATTTGTGTTCTGTTCTAGTGGGTAGCCCAATAGAGGTGACGAGGATTCCTGAACCTACAGAAGAAGACATTGCTTCATTGCATGAAGTATTTACAAAAGCATTAATTGAATTATTTGAAACACACAAATATAAGTATTTGGAAAATGCAGAATCCATTGAGTTGGGGATTGAGTGAAAGGCTGAGTAAAAAGGCTGAAAGGAGATTGAATTTGTTACCTATGTGCCATAAGTTTGTTATATATAAAGGTGACAAATTTGAAATCGATGTATAAAATGTATTTAACACATTCCTTTTGTAGAAATGTAGGTAAATTAAAGATGTAAATGTGACTGTTTTATTGGGTGCTGACATTACAGTGAATACCAATAAACTTGTTGTACTCATATCTTATAATTCATTTGTATATAGGAAAATGATGGAAATAACCCCTTGAAAGCTTAAAAACATTTAAAACATAATCATGTCAAAATGTAGAATTTTTATATTATGTTTTATCAGAGATGTTGCAAGAAATTGTTTATCATTTAATTCTAAATACCAATGTTAGGTAAGTATTTATCCAGCAGTAATGTTCTTACACAAGGATCCAGAAGTAGATAAATGTTATAGTACAGTGCAGATTCATCTAAAATTTAGCTTTATTTTAATTTGCCTTGGGCTTGAATAATGAAGTTTTAAAAGTGTAGACCTTTTTGCAGATTTGGAAATTCTCTTCTTAAATATGTCTGATAAAATTTTAGGAGGTAGAGGAGACCGGAGCAAATTGACGATGTTAAGAGTTAACCATTTTTAATTAATTCATTTTTTAAGGTAATTCCGTTTTCTTTGCTTGCATCACTGGAATGGTCTTTTGTTGTGTTATACCAATTTGGATATATTTTGATTGTAATATTATCAACATTATTTTCCCACTTTTAAATAGGCATGCACAGAGATGACTTTGATCATGGGGTAAGATGAAAGTACTGATAAAAGTTGAATATATTATTATTTTTAAAAAGAATGACACAGTGCAGTAATTATTTTATACATTATGTATTTTCAATTGAATAATAGTGATTAAATGGTTGTACTGTACAACTTTATCGTAATAAATTAGTGCAACTCAAAATTAGTAATTTTCCTTAACAAACACGTATTCCTCCTCCAAGTTCTCGTGCCTGGCATTTGCCACACTTTATACAGTCTTCTAATGAAAGATCAACAAAGTTCTCCGCACAAGCGGGACACTGCACTGTACTTTCTTTGGAAGTTTGAGCTGACGACATGGGTGTCAGAAGTTCGAGCTTCATCCTTTTGGTACAGGAATCAAATTTCTTTTTCTTTACAACCTCTTTTTCTAAAATCCGAGCCTCTCGTTGATGTTGCTTTAATTGTTCTTGTGACACATTTAGTGCTTCTTTCAGAACCAACATTTTTCATAGATGAGCTTGTTAAGAGCTTGCACATTGTCTTTGACTCTTAGAGTTTTTTCACTGATGCGCACTATGCAATCGTTTTGGAGTCATGTAGTATCAAAATCACAAAACAAATTAAAAAATACATTAAAACACAAAACGAAAACACTGAAAAGCTCCAGGGGTAAGATGACGAGATCAGTCAACTTGCTTCAATAGGGAACCTTAAAAATCTTTTATTAGATAGGATTAACAGGAAATAAGTATTAATAAATAGTGACTGCAAAAAGCATGTTATATAAGATAGTAATGAATAGCAAAGAATAACCAGATATCTTGGCTGTAAGACCACAAGATCTTATGGTGAAGGTCTTGAAAATTATAACAGGTCAGAGAAAAAATGCGAACTACATCTAACAGACCACAAAATGGCAGCAGCAGTCTCACTGTACAAATTATTAGTGCCTAGCAATGTGGAGCAATAGTAGTATCTGTAAAGTGGTGCTATCTCCTAATACGAACTTTAACTCGTCATCTTGCCCGGCTCATCAACTTAACCCTGTCTCCACTGGTTAATCTCATTTCCATGTCCTAAAAAGTATACCATTTTCAGGCTGCCTGCCTTGGTAGCATAGATGGTAGCATGTCTGTCTCACATTCAAGGGGTCCCGAGTTCGAATCTGTCAGGGTGAGTTACATGGATAAGGTATTTTTCCGGAGTTTTCCCTTATCCTGAAAGACGAATGTCATGTATCTCTAAGCTCTAGGACCTTGTGCTCATTTGCGCATCATTTCACCTATTCCATCCACTGTCCGATATCACTTAACGTTGCAGGACGTAAATTACAAAAAAAAAAATAGGCTGTGCAGAGGATTAAAATCGATCAATAATCATTCCAGAAGATAAAGGATATTTAAAATCTGTGAATAATACTTGAAGGTAAATCGTTATGACTAGATGTGAATTTTCCAAGAATCCATTTAATTTTGTTCAGAAACATCAAAGCTAATATAATTTCCTAAACATATTGTATTCCCAGAGCTACCCATCTTTTCCAAACAGTTTTCAAAGAACACAATATTACTTTGGCCCCACAGAACAAATTTAATGTACAACACTTTTTGAAATCACACAATACAAAGGAGATACCCACAGACAAAAAATAAGGTGTGTACCAGATAAACTGCAAAGGCTGTGACAACTTTTACATTGAAAAAACTTAAAGGAAGTTGAACATTAGGCTTAAAGAGCATTTTAGGAACATCAGGAACAAAGAAACATAAATTGGCGGTAGCGACCCATTTTTGGAAGGAGAATCATGATATAGAATGAGAAATGCACTTATTAAAAAGTGTCCAAGGTTCAGCTGCATTAACCACCTGGGAAAAAAACTTCATAAAGAAATATGAAAGAAAATTGTTTAATTTCGACACTCCCTTTGAAGAAAACACAAACTTAAAGTTCATCAAGATACCGACAGAGATGCCCCTATCACCTCCAAGGAGTTCACCAAACCAACATCTATTAGTCGACAACAGGTGGAGCATTGAGTACTAGTTTGACTCAAAATTATATTATATTAATATTGTATTCAATTTATTCCCTGTTTTAGATTACTTTATAAAAGATAATTCAGTATACAAGATCTAATGTAGAATGCTGATATGCAATATTCAGTTTGATATGTTAAACAGCAAAAGGTAAGATATGGAAAATAATTGTAAGTAAGGTTTAGATAGACTGAAAAATTCAATGCCGTAGCTGGGATTTGAACCATGCATCTCCTAGTCTCTTCAGGCTGCTTTTAACCACTGAACTAACATGGCAACATGCGATAGTGGCACTAAATTGTCCAACTGACTCATAAGAGTCAATCATAGCTCAATGATTAGGAGAAAAATAATTATAATAAAAAAAAAAATTGGAATTTATAGGAAACCAACACATTCAGCAAATTACATAAAAAAATAATAGCCACAATCCAATTACACATAAACATGTAATAATAAACAGCCTTACACACAGACTAGTCAACATACCCATGGAAAAAGAAGAATATTTCAAAGAACAAAAAACAATACTACACATAGCAGAAGAAAATGGCAAATATTTGGTGTTGAAGAAAATTAGAAAAGCTAAACTAAAAAAAACCATTAAGGAAGCAACCACATTTACAAAAGAAAAAGAAAGCAACAGCATATTCAGTTCATTCACATATCACCCAAAAACATTTAATAAATTTAAAAAGATCTTCAAGGAACAAAATATCACCTTGGCACCTACTAATAGACACTCGATTTTAAAATTGCTAAATTCAAAAACAAAAGATGATATCCCATCAGTTAATAGATCCGGAATAAACCAGATAAGTTGTAAGAATTGTGAAAAATGCTACATAGCTCAAACTAAAAGAAATCTAAAAACCAGAGTCAAAGAGCACTTTACAAACATCAGATTGAAACAAGAAGATAAGTCAGCAGTAGCATTTCACTTTTGGATTGAAAATCATGACATTGATCCAAATCCAAAATTATTAAAAGGAGTGATAAACCAAAATAAATTGACAACATGGGAGAACATATTCATATGGAAAAATAAGGATCGCGTAATGAACTTTGAAATCCCACCAGTAGATAATTTGACAAAAAAGTTCATAGTTCCACCACCAGAGAGAGAACAGACAACATATGTCAGTTGGAAAGAGATTAAAAATGGAGGTGAATGCCTTTGAAACTAGTCTCTCATAAATATAAACAAGTAAGTGACGAGTATTAATAAACCATCTACAAATAGTTTCTGAGATTAATTTTGACGTCACTGATACTAAATTCCTCCAAACACATATAACTGTGTATCTAGCTAGAATTATGCATTCATCATGTAACAGTAAGAAAAGGTACGACACCAGCAGTATACAGTCTTTTTGGGCATAGTTTTTTAAAATAATGCCAATAAACAAGTTTTCTCTAATAAGTTAAAACCTATGAAGAATATAAAAAATAAAATGTATTTTGCACAGTTAAAATAAATTTAACTTTTGAATTAAAGGACAATTTTTTTTATTAAAAAATTATTAAAAAATCCATAGTTTTACTAAAAATAGTTAAAAAGTACTTTCATCATTTATATATGTTGTGTTTTATGCAGACTGTAAAACAGAACTGTTGCAATATAAAATGGTGTCCTGATAAATTTAAAGGGACTCGATTAATGACACTAAACAACACTTACTTTTAAATTTTCCTGGAACATGTTTCAGAGATTATTTGCCTCCATTGTCAACCGGACATTGACTGGTTCTCAATGGTGTAGCTGGCGACATTTTGTTATAGGTCTCCTCTGGTGGCAGTTCGAGGAACTTGCTGAACAAATCTTTCTGGGGGAAAGTCGTATTAGTTTCTGTAGCTGAGAGGGTTGTGGTTTCCTTTATTAGCTTCTTTTTTGCTAAGTTCACTTTTTTTTCCTATTAATGATTTGGGAAAGTCATTTTTTGTGCTATTTCAATAATTTTGTTGCATTCTTTTTTTGTATTCTTCTGCTATGAGAGGGGTTTTTACTATTCTGTGCATAAAACCATTGTAGATTGCCTGTTTGTGGGATCTTGGGTTGTAGTCATTAGCTTTTATGTAATTGTCTCTGTGTTGGTTTTCTGTAAATGTCAGAGTTTATTCTGTTTTTATTTCTGATTATTTTTATATCCAGAAATGGTAAATATTCGTCTTTTTCTATTTCTACAATGATCTTGATGCTTTTTTCTTGGATATTTAAAAGTTTTAGTGCATCACTGATGTGTTTTTTGGTACCTTTGCAAAGATGTCATCTACATATCGTTGTCAGAGTTTGAACATCCAAGGGAAACCTTTGGTGATCCTTATTTCTAATGCACTCATGTACAGATCGGCCAGGAAGGGTGATAGGTGGTTGCCCATTGCTAAACCAGAAGTTTGGTGAAAATATTTTGTTTGAAACTGGAAGAAATTTTGTTCTATGCATAATTTTGTTAGTTCGATGTAATCTGTAATTTCAGGTGATGACATTCCAAGTGATTTGAGCCATTTTTCTATCAGCGATGGGAGTTGTTTTACTGGTATGCTGGGAAACAGTGATTTAACATCAAACCTCTCAACTACACAACCAGCTACAGAAACTAATATGATTTTCAAAAACTTCACTTACCATCCATGGGCCTTTGATAAATTCAAAGATGTCTTCAAGAAATAAAACATTCAACTAGCACCAATCAACCATTACTCCTTAAAAAACCAAATTTCCTCAAACATCAAAGATGCCATTCCATCTAACAAAAAATCTGGTATAAATCAAATTGAATGCTGTGACTGTAGTCAAATTTATATCGAAAAAAACAACAGAAATTTAGAAACAAGAGCAAAGGAAAACTTTAGGAACATAAAATACAAACAATTAGAAAAATCAGCAGTTGCCACACATTTTTGAAAAAAAAAAAAAAAAAAACCATAACATAAATCCAGAACCAAAACTACTAAACTATACAACAGGAAAACAAGAACTACCCACATAGGAACAAATCTTCATTTCAAAAAATAGGAACAAAGTATTCAATTTCGATATCCCACAGAAAGATTTGTTCAGCAAGTTCCTCGAACCAGAGGAGACCTATGACAAAATATCGCCAGCTACACCACTGAGAACCAGTTGATGTCCAGTTGAGAATGGAAGCAAATAGTCTCTGAAACATGTTCCGGGAAAATTTAAAAGTAAGTGTTGTTTAGTGTCATTAATCGACTCCCTTTAACTTTAATTTATTACAACAATACTGTTTTCAACACTTCCAAGAAAGGAATGGTGTCCTGTTGTTTATGTTCATTTAAAGATATAAAGTTCAATAAGTCTTTGTTACCTTTTATTCAGTTTAACCGTGCATGTACTTGCATGTTACTGGTAGGCAGAGGAAATATTGTATTCCAGTCAAAACTTTGATGATGAGATTTAATTGGAAAGAAATATTTTGAGGACCCAGAATGTAGAAAAAGCACTTAAGTCTCTGTTAATAGGTGACTCAATGTTACATAAGTACAAACTTTGAATTTGTTATCTTCTAATACAGCCACAGCCAACTCGCTTGCTGCGGTGCATGTGCTGGGCTACAAGCACCGTGTCGCCTCACTGCGTGCTTTGCACGGTTCGTCTGCGGTAACAGTGGCGGTCCGTACTTCAGTGTCAGTTTGATATGGAAGAGCACTCATTAAGGCGAAGGGCACCCATGCCCACACATTATTTCAAACCCAAATGGAAAGCTGATTACTTCTTCATGGAATGTAGCGGTGGTGCTATTTGTTTTATTTGCCAGAAAACATTTCAAGTGCTGAAACGATTTAATGCGGCCACTTGCATGCAGCTGCTGGACATCCCTCGTCAGTTCTGTCTGATGTTGGGGACGGTGCTCCTTACATATGTCATGTGTATACTGCTGCCGGTCAGGGGTAAACAACCCCTCACATACAATATTGTGTTTTGCCTATATCTTCCTGGACTCACTTTTGGATACTTCCAGTGATACTCCACAGCAGAGTTTTGGCACAGAGGTTCCACATAGAGTAGAGGTGATGCCATCAAATTCTCAAGCGCGTACAGATGTGAGCATAGTGATAGTCTCCTTGTCAGTATAGGCTGTAGGCCTCTCCCATATGAACAAAAGACAACAGTGTACCATGCCAAACTCGGTATTGCATTCCTGCTAACCCACAAACCATGCAAGTCCTGAAAGAAGAATGAAATGAAATAGTATGGAATGAGGGAAAGAGAAATGTCACAGTACAAAAATCCTTTCTAACATTCACTTGGTTAAATTAATTGGGAGTCGATTAATAACACAAAACAACACTCACTTTTAAATGTTCCCGGAACCGGTTTCTGAGGCCTTCCCTCTATCTTCAGCCGGACATCCGGGAAAATTTAAAAGTGAGTGTTGTTTTGTGTTATTAATCGACTCCCAATTAATTTAATTTATACAACAACACTGTTTTCAGCACTTCCATGAAAGGATTTATTCACTTGGTTACAAAGAAAAAAGCACATAAAAACTCAAGACTTCCCAAATGTGAGCCTCACCAGGTGAAAAACACTTATTGTTTTACAATCTCCTTTTTTTCCATTTTAATAAAGCTACAGGATAAAATTATGTATAGGAATAAGCTGAAAAATAAGAATTTCTTTTGTTCACCTTCTTATAATAACTAAATTCTGTACTGAATATAACTTTTAGTATTTTATATGGTGCGTCTGACAGTATGTAGCCACAGGACCTTATATAGGCACATTGTTCCATACTTTCAGATATATTATTGTTAGATTCTAAATGCAGTGAGAAGTTCATACATTGCTTTTGCAAAGGAGGTTTGTGTAATGTAAAATGCTGCTTTAAATTTGATTGATTTGTAACTTTTCACTGTTGTCTTGCTATGGGACTTGCTTCATTCTTTTTGTGTCTTTTGGTTTTGTTCCAATTAGTTGTCATGAATTTCTGCTATTTAACGGAATTTTGATTGTTAAAATCCATTACTAGAATTGTGAGTATTATGCACTGTCTATTCAAAAACTTTATGCAATTCTTGGCAGCAATAATGCACATAATTAGACAGCTAGTGAAGTAATTTGAGGCAGTAGAATCTAATGCAAATATTCCCACATATGAACTCGTCATAATCTCTTCAGAACATTGTCATTGTGAGAAATAGTTCAAATGAATCCTATAAAACCTGTACCAGAAGTAGCAGTTCTTTCAATTATGCTCATCACGATTATTTGTTGGTTTTCCATTTTTCAGGGCTTCAAAGTCATTGTTAAAGAATTTGAGCACTAAATATTACTTGCCTACCATTTAATTTTATAGGGTTTTGTTTCTATCCAACACTGGCTATGAGTACTACCAACACAAACAAAATGGAAAACAAAGCTCTCAAATATGAGCTGAATCTTTCCTGGCGGCGTATATGTTCTAGACATTCTCGAAACCTGAACGTCTAAAACAAAACTCTCAAAATCAAGAAATTAAATCAAATTTAAAATACTGTTAGTTTATCATTTATATTCTTAGAGAAACCAGAATTCCCTATCAGTCAAAAATCACCACTGCTGCTTTCACTGCCAATCACACAAGTGATTTTGGCAAGAAAAGTCTCAAAAAAGGTGATGGTTAGTTACAGCAAGCAATTAGCACGATGGGTTCTCCTCAACCCACATTATAAGACAAGGACAGAAGAGGTTTTTACGGGGTTTTCCCTTATCCTAAAAGCCGAATGTCAGTTAACTGTAAAAGTGGGCGTTAAACACTATACACACATCTAAGCTCTACGGACTCTGGGCTCATTTGAGCATCATTTCACACATTGCATTCATCTGATATGACTTAACTTTGGAGGATGTATATTAATTAAAAAAAAGACAAAAGATATGTGACAAGTTAAAATAATTAAATTATAACAACTAGGAAATATGTAAAATATGAGGTTATTAACAGTGAAGCAAACAAATATATATAAATATAATAATTTGTAATTTAAAACTTCACTTATCTTACAAGAAATAATGATAATTCTTATAAATTTTCCAAGATTGCGATTTCATGTAAACTTATACACAGCTGGAAGAATTTGGTATAACCTTAGTTCCTCAAAATAAATATAGCAATAAAAATGTATTGCATATCTCTATAAAAGATAAAATTCCTAATAATAAAAATTCTGGTAATTATCAGTTTAATTGTTTCGATTGTGATAAAATTTATATTGGAAAGACAAAACGTAATTTAGAAACCAGAATGAAAGAATATTTTCGTAACATTAAGTATAAACAGACTCGTAAATCAACCGTAGCAGATCATTTTTGGTCATTTAGCCATAAAATAAATGCAGATTAAATGTTCTGATAGATTTAATGGTTTGGGAAAAGATATTTATTTTAAAACACAAACATCGCATAATGAATTTTGAAATACCAGCAGTAGATTCTGTTTTTAAATTTGTTTTATTTTCAGATTTTGGTAATACTAAGAGGGACATATCAACATCTATTTTTTAATAACGATGGCGACAGCTTTGTTTTTCAAGCTGAAGATGTGAAATCGCGATCCTGGAGAATTTATAAGAATTATCATCATTTCTTATAAGATGAGTGAAGTTTTAAGTTAGAAATTATTATATTTGTATATATAGCAACTAGCTTTGTTGCATATTAGGTATTTCCATATTACTATACATATATAAGAATTGTTGATGATAATCACATAGTACTTCAAATTAAATTAAAAGATGTAGTCCACAAACCCGGTACTAGTTTCTCAATGCTGATTGGACCATAAAGCATATAAACAATAAAACTACTTGTGTGGATTATCTTAATGATGTTGTGGCCTTCTGAGTTTCTTTCCAGAAAACTGAACAAGTGGTACATTTAAATTCAGAATGGTTACTTTGTCTTTGTACAAAGAAGGTTAAAGGAAAATTTGCTCTTTTTTGTGAGCACCTTTATTTACTAAAGAACAAGATTTTGGTCAGTTTTCCCAAATGGCAGCTGAAAGTTTTGTAAACAGCCTCAGTTGTGGATCTTCATCAACAGCTTTGAAGGTGTTGGTAAGACATGTCCATAAAGTAATTTCGTGGGGTCATTTATAGAAACCCTAATGAATTTAAAGGAAAAATTTATTAGAGTAGATACACAAAGTGTTGGATCATTTTTCAGCATATTCCTCTCTATAATTTAGACATTTGTTATTATTTTCTTCCTCATCTTCCCTAGTGTTATCACTATGATGATGTTAGGGGATTCTTTTTCCTCTATCCCTTATGCTATTAGGCGTTGGTTTGAGGAACAAACTCTGGATCAGATAGAGAACCCAGGACGAGTGATCAGACCAATGCCTGATATGAGAGCGAGAGAAGTAGATGACAGAATGAGGGCAAAATTAATGAAAGGGTAGATCATAATGGACGAATTGGTGAGGGAAACCTGCATACTTTGATATGTCCAATAGCTTAGATCTTTCACTGTCGTATAACTTGTCAATTCGTCTACTTTCATCTTTTGATGGATGTACCTGAATATTTAACAACAGAAGTGTTATTTAGGCTCTCTCGGGGTTCAGGATTTCTTTTAGCTATCAGGAGTTATATTATCTCAAAGTTCAAAGAACATTACCTGTCTAGTGAAAGCTTGATGCGTCGGAAAGGCTGTTTAGGTTGGAAGCAATACATCAAAACAAAGAGGGCCAAATTTGGCTAACACTTTTAATATTATTGTAATGGATTAATTTTAATTGACTCAATTATTTGATTAAAATATTTTAATCCTTAATCTAAAATAATGAATAATGTGTAGTGTTTAACGCTCGCTTTTACTACATATGGCACCGCAGGCGATGACACTGATGATACACGAGATGAAGATGAAGCACCGGTGGAATGAGATGGCGGGGGAAACCGGAGATCCCGGAGAAAACCCGCCCCAGTGCCGTGTTGTCCACCACAAATCTTACTTTGCGGTCACCTGGGATCGAACCCGGGCCGCCTTGGTGAGAGCCCAGCGGTCTAACCACTGAGCCACAGCGCGGCCATCTAAAATAATAAGTTAATCGTTCAGTTAATTGATTAAATCACGCAGCACTACTTAAAATACTTGCTTATGCCACGTATGTAGGTGTTTGATAATACTGATGCAGAGTAATCAAGATTAAATTATGTCATAGTAGAATATTTAAACTTATGTTAATTTTTATATACTAAAATCCGTTTTCTACTTAAATAAATAATACAACTTGAGGTACCCATTTGTAATTCATGAAGAGAACATAGGTAAAAAGTATTCTCGCAGCAGTGTTTATTAATTAAGAAGAGAATAAAAGTTGTTAAAGGTTCGGATTGTTGGGTTAGACACCAGAGCGAAGTAAAAATGTGACAACACCGTCCACGCGACCAGTTGGCACTCCAAAAGGCAGTGGAATGAGGAAGGCCGTTACGGCATGGGAGCTGCCATACAGATTTGCCTTCCTGTTTGTTTTATATTACCGATTTCATCGATAAATATGCTCTTGAAGCTGTCTTTTGTAGAAAATGTTTTTATTGTATATGTTTTGGGTCAGCTCTTTCTCACAGATTGTCCCAAGAGGTTCTTCATCGCATTTAGCTGAACACCCGCGCAAAACCAAATACTCAAAAGTTTTCGCCAGTTGCTTATTTTCATCTTGCTGTTATCACTCTGACTCTCGCTTTCAAAGTCAATATCTCATACAACAATTCATTGACTTAATAGTCAAACCCGGGACTTAGCATTGTAAGTCGCTATTAAGTAGTTGTTTCATGTGTAGGTATATGAGAATTCCTAGTGTTTTACCGCGAAAATGCGAGTCGGAGAATTTAATGTTGTACTGGCACGTTAGCATGGTATCTCAATGATTAGAGCAACCGGATGGAGGTCGGGAGTTCCATGGTTCGAATCCCGGCTACAGCATTGAATTGTTAAATCCGACTCTACCAATCCAAGCCTTGTCCTACACACGGCTAGTAATAAAGAACAATTAATTTCCACTCTTAATGTTATTCACTTGTGAACTGAACTAGAACAAGTAAAGAAGTTAAAGGACTAGAACGGATGTAGGATGTGCGGGCAGGAAAATGCAGTGAAGGCCACAAGGGCCGGGCAAGTTTTGTAGTATACCTATTGTATGAAATAAGCTGAGGTGCTTACTGTCTTCAAAAGATGATAAACCTTTCAAGACATAGGCAATACTGCAACCGAATTTCTTATTGTCACAGGAACCCGCGCCCACTTCCCGAGCAGTTACCCTAAGGCGAATACTCTACCTCCAATCTAAACCATAGCTATAAGACATAACACATAGCTATATGGAAAGGTAGAGTCAGACTGAAAAATTCAATGCCATAGCCGGGATTTGAACCATGGATCTTCTGGTCTCCGTCCAGCCGCTCTAACCATTGAGCTGCTACGGCCAACATGACATTAAACTCTCCAACTGACTCTTGTTTTTCCCGGTAAACCACTTAGGAGTTCTCATAAACACATGAGACAACTACGTTACTGGCGACTTACAACGTGTAAGTACTCTAAGGCCCGGGCTTTATAGTTAACCACTATTAGGTCAATTAATGGAAATTAATTGTTCTTTCATACTGGCCGTGTGTAGACTAAAGTATGGAAAGATAGAGTCAGACTGAAAAATTCAGTATCATAGCCGGGATTTGAACAAAGGATCTTCTGGTCTCCGTCCAGCCGCTATAAACCCTTGAGCTACTATGGCCAACGTGCCACTATGACATTAAATTCTCCAACTGACTCGTATTTTTCCCGATAAATCACTTGGGAGTTCTCATAAACACATGAGACAACTACCTTAATGGCGACTTACTATGCTGTAAGTACTTTAAGGCCCGGGCTTTATAGTTAACCACTATTAGGTACAATTAATGGAAATTAATTGTTCTTTCACACTGACCGTGTGTAGACTAAAGTATGAAAAGGTAGAGCCAGACTGAAAAATTCAATGACATAGCCGGGATTTGAACCACGGATCTTCTGGTCTCCGTCCAGCCGCTCTAAACCCTTGACCTACTATGGCCAACGTGCCAATATGACATTAAATTGTCCAACTGACTCGTGTTTTTCCCGGTAAACCACTAGGAGTTCTCATAAACACCTGAGACAACTACCTTAATGGCGACTTGCTATGCTGTAAGTACTTCAAGACCCGGGCTTTATAGTTCGGACAAATATTAGGTACAATTAATGGAAATTAATTGTTCTTTCACACTAGCCGTGTGTAGAACGCATTATGAAAGAGTAGAGCCAGACTGAAAAATTCAATGCCATAGCCGATATTTGGGCCACGAATCTTCTGGTCTCTCTCCAGTCGCTCTAAGCTATTGAGCTTCTATAGCCAACGTGCCGATATGAAATTAAATTCTCCAACTGACTCGAGTTTTTCCCGGTAAATCACTAGGAGTTCTCATAAATACATGAAACAACTACCTTAATGGCGACTTAATATACTGTAAGTACTTTAAGGTCCACGGATCTCCGTCCAGCCGCTCTAACTAATTGAGCTACTATGGTCAACGTGCCGACATGACATTAAGTTTTCCAACTGACTCTTGTTTTTCCCGGTATATTACTTAGGATTTCTCATAAACACGTATCTATATGTTTCTCTTCTCTTATGTGAAATATACTAATATGGATTTACAGGTCCTTCCTTAATTTACGTTCTAGGAATATACAGTAGGTTAAACATACTTAAAATTGCCATAAGCGTTGTACTGTAAGCTTCAGGAGGACAGGTTATAAATAAAATCTACAAAAACAGAAGATGTTGCTTCAAAATTAGTTGGTAATGTAAATAAGTTGAAATAAACGTGTAAAGCGTGACCACGCAGGAGGACAGCTCATACACTGCAATGTACATAGACACAATAGAGGAAGCTGCTCGTAATTCTAAATGAAAATTTTCAAATCTCTTTAGAAGCACAATCCGTTCTGCCATTGCTGGTAAACTTTCAGCTATTCTGCTTCAAGTATTAATAAAAATATTATAAATGCTGTAGTATACAGAAAAAATATTCTGCAAATTTCTTAAGATTATCGTATCTTATTATACAAATATAACTATTTGTAACAACAAATCTTCACTTATCTTAACAAAAATGATGTGTATTTTTCTTATTAGTTGAATTTGAAGTTGAAATTGATTTCACGAATCGTTGTTCGCGTCGTCAGTCGGAGAAAAAAAAATCGTCGTTAAGGAAGTTACTATGTTATTATGTTTTTTCAGTATTACCAAAATCTGAAAAAAACTAACTTAAGAACAGAATCAACTGCCGGTATTTCAAAATTCATTAAATCTATCGGGACATTTAATTGTTTTAATAATTTAACTTCAGGATTTATATTATGGTTAAATGTCCAAAAATGATCTGCTACGTTCGATTTATCAGTTTGTTTATACTTAATGTTACGAAAATGTTCTTTCCTTCTGATTTCCAAATTATGTTTCATCCTACCAATGAAAACCCGATCACAGTCTGGTCATCTACGTTATTTTCTATGTTATTGTATCTTAATTATTCAAAGATTTTTCCTGTATTATTATTGCTACTTTGATTAAATACAGAAGTAGCTGTCGAAAACGAACTTTGTTTCTGACTTGACACTACATTTTATTGACCTGAGAAGAACAAAGTGAAAAACTAAACACACTATTTTGTAGAGCACATAATTATCTATCGAATGTCAAGTGGCATTACCAAAACATTTTGTTTTGCACGCAAAAAGCAGTAAAAAGAAGAGGAATAACACGAGGACGGGCTAGCCGTTACATTCTGTTAACCTCTGCACGCCATCATCATCGTCAACACCATCAGTCGAGAGAGATGGCTCCACTCTTTAAGTGTGAGGCTCGCATTTGGGAGAATCTGGTTCAGATCCCTGATTGAAGTTTTTTTTCAGCTTTTCCTCATAATTGGTTAATACGGGGAGATAACCATAAAGGGCCCGCCTCGGTAGCGTAGATGATAGCGTGTCTGTCTCACGTTCAAGAGGTCCCGAGTTCGAATCTCGGTCAGGGTGAGTTACCTGGATAAGTTTTTTTCCGGGGTTTTCCCTTATCCTGAAAGACGAATGCTGGGTAACTCTAAGCTCATTTGAGCTTCATTCCATTCATCGTCCTATATAACTTAACGTTGGAGTACGTAAATTACTATTAAAAAAACCCACTAAAGGCTTATGTTGGAATGTGCCCTTATCAAAATTCCTTTCACAAATATTTCAATGCATGAGTTCCTATTACCCATAGCCTATGGTGCCATATATATTAATTATGAATGCTATGGACATTATTATTTATTATTATTTCCTAAGTAATTGTTCGTTAGCAAGCAAAAATTATATTCCAAGAATTTGGGGTTAGGTTTAGGAAGCAGCCTTTACAGTTTCATACCAACATACGGTTCAGTTAGTGGGGACTCCCTTAAGGTTGGTAATAGAAACTAACGCTAATCTGCGGTTTGGGCTACAGGTTCATACCGTTAAGTTCCGTGGTGCCTGTTACTTTTCATTGGAATTACCTGCAACACGTGACTGTCGTTGGCAAGCAGCCATGACGTATGATTCAGTCAACTACAATGCGTCTTTTAATTTCTGAATTATATACTTAACTGGCAGAGGACTTTATAGGCATAAGTTATCGAACATTTCCAAAATTATTGTAAACCGTTTTCACGATGTGGTTATTTCATTCTCAGTTTTAATAATAGTAATTAAAATCAATTGTTTATAAAGATGCCGAAGAAAAAAAATCTTGTGTAAACATCGTAAACCAATGTGGAGTATGTAATGTCTAATTGTACGTTCATCCTTCATTTTTTCTTAAATGAAGATAATGTGACTGAAGACATTTTGACCTTCGTTTGTATAGCACGCTGCTGTCGCAATTAATACACGACTATGATTACAAGAGAGTAAAGTGTCTTGCACTAAGTGCATCTTAGCAGATTCAATAGTAAATGTACATATCGATAGGTGATCGATCATCTGTGGTAAAAATTCAAAACGCATGCAGCGCAGTAATTACACCTTGCTGCATAAACTGGAAGTGGATAAAAAAAAACCACTATCGCCAGAACAGATCACTACCGGCTTCTGACGTTCCGCTAATGAAACTGTTTTGTGACATAGAGGTTAGAAAACGACGTGGGTAAAAAATAAGGAGAACAAGAAAATAGAAAGGTAAGCAAAACAAATTAGCACATATTTTATGTATAGTTAAAGCATATATACTATTACATACGTGCTACTTTGTCAATACAGTAGTTTGGGTTTATCAAAATACCATGTTAAGCAATACAAAAACCTAAATATTCTTGGAATTTTTGAGAGTAGACTGGGTCACCTTGCCTCTGTGTTCGGTTTTCCCAGGTGCAACTTGAAATTAATCTAGTTAATAAATCAATTTTAGCGCTCTACTGTTGCTTGAACCACCTCCATTAAGGGTATCCGGAGGAGAAATAACTTAATCTTGGACTTTTTATTTAATTATTTTCAAAATGTTGTCAAGTGCTATGACTAAGACCCAGGGGTTTTAGTCATAGGTCATAGAGCCTTGAGATATATTTTGTGCACCCCGGACACCCCGGAGAGAGAGGTGAGAGGATACTAAGGATGGCCAGAACTGAGGAGAAACGACATTAGAGGGCAAGGTCCCTAACGATTACAGTTTTAAACTACATGGTGGTGGCTTGTGCAACCAGGTTAGCACCCTCCTGAGGGGTTACATATCCCCTAGAGGGCCCAGGAAAATGATGTTTACCCCCGCCAACAATTAACTATCCTGAAACAGAAAATAGGTATAAAAGGTGAAGGGAAATGAGAGAAATATCACATTCCGATCTACAAAAAATATTATAAGCGTATTTTATTGTATCAGTTCTCTCAGATCTGTAAAGCATATATTACTGCTGACCGATCTAATAAATATATTAAAGCGTATTTTAAATTCCATACAGATATCATGAGTAGTTTATGAGATAAACAACTGAACTTTACTTTCATTATAGGTAAAGTTCATTTTCTCTGAGTTTCTACTAGACATTTGCACAAAATAAGTTACAAACTACACATTATGGAACTATTTAATACGTAAAAGTCTAAGAGTAGTCAAAGTCGAGCAAAAGACTTGAAAGTGATTGCAGATTATTATGCCTTGTGCTTTTGGTCTTACAACTGATCATGTAATGAAGTTTTAAAGAGCTCTGAGAGCAAAAGTCATACTGTGCAATTGAAGCTAAGATTCTAAGTAGTTTTGGACATAAAACTAATTTTTTAGTTTATTTAATTCATTTAGCTAATATACAATGTTATTCAGCAAGAACATGTAAGGATTTTTATTTTAAGTTAAATTTCGTCAAGGTTGAACAGAAAAAGTTTGAAAACCACTAATTTTGCATTTAAATAGTACGCCGAGGTATGGATTTCTGGAAGTTGTTTTACAATAATTGCAAATAATTAACAAATTTCGGACAACCGCCGAAATACACCTCCTTACAATTGGAAAGACTGTTGTCATATTCACGTAAACTTAGGTAAATCTCTTTTGACTTTTTCGTTAAATATTTTTCATTTCAAATTTTTACTGATGTAAGGCTAAAGTTAAATAAAAATCTAGTTGGGCAAATTTGTATACAATATTCTTCAAAGTGAAAAAAATTAATTTTAATAAAGACAATTAAAAAAATATATTTTTATTTAAAATACATTTTATTCACAAGTTTATTTTATTTAGTTTAACTTTAATTGTTTAATTATGTAAAAAGCTGAAGCTGCTGACAGTGAGGCAAACTAGTGAAGTTGTGTTACTAGTGTTTAGTTATTATTAATAATTTAATTTTTAATTTATTATTAATTAAATTTTAAACTAAATATACAATAAAATATCTTAAACTATACATACAGTAATTATAACATTCAACCAAAAGTAGACTCTTTTATATAAATTGAGTTGCCAAACCATGGGGGTCCTTGAGGCAAAAGAGTTTGAGTAACACTGACATAGATGGCAGCGTGTCTGCCTCACGGTCAGGAGGTCCCGAGTTCGAATCTCGGTCAGGGTGAGTTAACTGGATAAGGCTTTTTCAGAGGTTTTCCCTCATCCTGAAAGACGAATGTCGGGTGGCCCTAGGCTCCATGGACCCTGGGCTCATTTGAGCATCATTTCACCCATTTTATTTATCGTTCGATACGACTTAACGTTGGAGGACGTAAAAAGAACAACAGCAAACCGTTTCTTTAAGTTAGTCCTAGCCTGTAACAGGCAATGTAGCACGTACATATGTAAGATTACTCTACAGGATGAGTAAAAGGTATGGAACAATGCCTGTAACCCCGCTGTTGCAACTCTGTGAAGTGATATTGTTTAGAAAAAGCTGTAAGATGTCAACATGCCCTCACATTACTATGGTTACAAATAAAGGCTGTGAGAATTTTGTTTTGTTTTGTTAAATCGCAGCATTTCATGTTTCTGCAGTCCTCCAGTCCTCAAGTCTCACAACGTACAAATACCCTTTCAAACCGCAATTTAAATTCACTAGCACTTTACTGCATTTGTACTGAGCAAAGGAAAGAGTATCATTACTTAATTAATGGAGGATGATTGATAGGCCCTTAGCAACTTAAATTCTGAAATGAATTTACGCCTTCTACAAAATGAAATAATTACTTCTTGTGCTACTTTATTCCCTGGAGGAGGAGGAGGAGGAGGAGGAGGAGGAGGAAGAAGAAGAAGAAGAAATATGTGTGTGTGTAGTGTTTAAAGCCCGCTTTTACTACATACGGCACCGCAGGCGATGACACTGATGACACATGAGATGAAGATGGAGCACCGGTGGAATGAGATGGCGGGGTAAACCGGAGATCCCGGAGAAAAGCCGCCCAGCGCCGTGTTGTCCACCACAAATCTCACTTTTGGTCGCCTGGGATCGAACCCGGGCCGTCTTGGTGAGAGCCAAGCGGTCTAACCACTGAGCCACGGCGTGACCGGAGGAGGAAGAGGAGGAGGAGGAGGAGGAGGAGGAGGAGGAGGAGGAGGAGGAGGAGGAGGAGGAGGAGGAGGAGGAGGAGGAGGAGGAGGAGGAGGAGGAGGAGGAGGAATTCAAAACGATATCTTATTCCAGAAATATGGTGCTACTGCACATTATAAAAGGCAGATGGCGAATTACAAGGGCTGTTCAATAAAGAATGATCATAATTTTTTACGGTCATACTTTTTCGCACTAAAATTCAATCTTATTATATTCTGTTAGCTATGTGAAACAAACACGCCGTAGTAGTTTCATTGTTGCTACCCCTGCTTCCCGCCTGTGAGAACCAGGAAAGTTGAGACATCCTCAGTATCGCCTACCCTTGCAATGGAGGTAACTCACGAGGAACAATATTTGGCTTTGAAATTCTGCTTCCGTCTCAACAAATCTTCAGTCGAGGCCTATACAATGTTACAGGAGGCCTATGAAGAATATTTTCTTCCCTAAAGCACAGCTCGAAGGTGGTTTAAAATATTTAAAGAGGGGAGACAATTAATTTCATAGGAATGTGGAACCGGTGCTTCAGTTACTGCTCTTACGGAAGAAAACAGCAACTCTGCTGCTGCCATTGTGAGAGAGGATCGACGAATTACCTTAAGATCACTTTCTGAAATACTGAACATTTCATTGGCTGCCACCCACACGTTGGTGAAATAAACCTTACAAATGAGACGTATTTGTACGCGATGGGTTCCAAGACTGTTGATTTCCGAACAAAAGGACATTCGCATGCAGGTCTGCATGAAGTTAAAATTGATGTTAGAGGAAAATCCGGAGTTTCTTTCAAATGTAATCACTGCTGATGAAACTTGGCTACATCATTTTGATCCTGAGAGCAAACAGCAAAGCTCAGTGTGGAAATCTCCTTCATCACCAACCCCCTTAAAAGCAAAAGGGGTTGCTTCTGCTGGGAAAGTTATGGTCATCTCATTCTTTGATATTCATGGAATGATTTATCAGCATGTTGTACCTGCACACACATCAGTAACTGGATAATACCACAGGGATGTCATTAAAACATTGCAAGTCCATATCAGGCGCAAAAGACCACATTTCCATGAAGCAGGCTGGATGCTGCACAACGATAATGCGCGGCCGCATATTGACAATGTTGTTGCTGAATATCTTGGAAAAATCAACATGAAGTGCATCCTTCGCCCTCCCTACAGTCCGGATTTAGCCAATGTAACTGTTTTCTAGTCCCTAACTTGAAGAAACGCCTTCGTGGGAGGCATTATCCATCATCAGAAGCAGTGGTGAAGGCTGCGGAGACGATTTTGAAGGATCTCTCAAAATGGTTTCCAGCATGTCTTTGAAGACTGGCAGAAACGCTGGGACAAGTACACCGCATTCAGGGGAGACTATTTTGAGAAGGACCATCAAAATTATGCGGATGAGTAAAGGTACGTTGTCAAAAAAAGAATTGCGATCATTCTTTATTGAACAGCCCTCGTATATTCACACTAGCGGAGCACATATAAGGGAATGTTTCATTGAGTTATAGTGCAAAAATGAAACAAAATATGATAAAAGGGTGGAAATAATAACTCTGACCAAAGTTCTCTTATGAATGCGTAGCTGTCGCCGAGTTTAATTAAATAGGGGAGATGCGCCCAGTACCCCACGGTGTCAGTATCTCGTAGTTGCGAAACATAGTACAAGCTCATGGTGTGTATTTAATCAAACAACTATCTTTGTTACCAACGGAAAGTTTTCCCTCCTCTTTGACCGTTGAATCAGAAGTTATTGTTCAGAGAAGTCGTGTAGTGAACTGGAGCTGGGCTGTTAATAACTTACTGACATTGCTGCTGCCTTGTGCGGTGAGGAACTAATTAAGTATTTGTACTCATATTATTTGGTATTAAGTAGACTACACAAACACAAAATACAGTGTCGGTTTAAAAGAATCGGGTGATGCTGTGACGTTATATATACGTATCTGTGAGTTGCTCAGTACCGTACGCGAAGGTATATTTTTATCCCCTGAACTTGTATTGACATCAGATTAATATTTGTTCATAGACATTCTATCAACATGGAGGCCAAAAAGTAAGGAAAATGGTTAGAAGAAAATATTAAACAAACAAGAAAGAATGTGTTAGAAAAATCAATGAGCCTGGGAATAGCAATATATATTGCTGAAACATTAACATCGACTCTGTATAAGTTGATGTCGCAGGAAAAGGCACAAAAACAGTTGAACAAACCAAGAGAAAAGGGACGCAAGACTAACATTAATAAAACTATAAATAGAGAACTTAGCTCTAACTCTGTGCCAACAGAAACTGGAAATAGTGAAGAGTCTTAGAAGACTAAAAGAAAATTAAATTTTGGAACCAAAACCAGTGTTGATTGAAGTGTCCTAAGAGAGTGTATCATTTGCTTAGAAATCACAGACGAGGCTCGAGTTCAGTGTTTGTGCAAGGGTTGGACACATATTGAATGTACAGGGCAAGAGAACATTGACTTTTATAGATGTGATCACTGTGTTAAAAAAATGTTTCATTAGCTCAAAGATTATTTTATTTTGTTCTGATAATCTCTAGAGAAGGTTTTGAAAATTATATTATCATGTTACCGTGTTCTGTTGTTATCTAAAAATACAATAATTATGATAAGAATAACTCTCTTGTGATTTATTATGCAGTTCCCTTTCCTTTATTTAGAAATGTGTATTTATTTACGTCTGTCCGGTACTGAAAAACACCTTTTGAGATGCTCAGTTATCACTAATATGGTCTAGGTCTGCTTTTGTTAATTACTGAGGTATTTTTAAGATACTTTGTAAGCCATCAAAGTCACTGTTAACAGACACAGTGCTGTTCTTTTGTTTCAGTAGCTTTCGTTGCATGGCGCAGTTCGAAGTGAACGTTGAACGCCATTGGTAGTCAATGAGTGACTTTAAATGTGGACGTGGTAGCTTACCTTACATAGTTCATGAGTTTGTCGGCCTCGAAAGATGAACGGACAGTGGGATCCTTGGCGAGGAGAAATAACGGTACTGCCAAGCAAGCATTCCTTACTCTGCCCACCTCTCATGCACCGTTCAACACACATTCCATTGGTGTAATGTCCAACCTTCCCACTCCTCCCAAACTGCAATATGCTTGCTTAATGACACACGGAATGACCTACCTATTTTGGAGGCATTAAATTTGCTCGTGTTAATTAAGTTTAGATTAGATCACTGTTCATTACTGGCCATAAGGACAGTAAATGGTACTATTCATAAGCATTAAATGTCGATAAAAGTACATTAAATAAGTACATGAACCAAAAGGTGATATCTATAAAGAAACAACAAAATGTACAAATATTTTCATACAGAACCTGACCTTACATATGTAGAGATAAATATTGATAATAATATAAATATGTACATAAATGAACGTAGTGAGTAAAAACATGGAAAAATGCTTGTAACTTTGTTCTTTTAGTTTTGTGAAGTAATATTTTTTTTTAGAAAAGTTGTAAGACACCAACACGTCTTTATAGTATTATGATTGTGAATAGAGCGTGACCTTCTGTTAATGGCAATTTTTTTTCTTCATTTTCTTCGTCCTTAGGTCTCGGAACGTTAAGATAGATGCTTTTTTGAACTGTAATTTAAATTTATTAGGACGTAGGGTAAGAGCGCCATTTTTAGGACATCATTTTTATTTTTGGGTATTTTACATGCTATACGAGGGCTGTTCAATAAAGGATGATCACATTTTTTTTGACAACATACCTTTACTCATCCTCATAATTTTGATGGTCCTTCTCAAAATAGTCTCCCCTGAATGCGATGCACTTGTCCAAGCGTTTCTGCCAGTCTTCAAAGACATATTGGAAACAATTTTTTGAGAGATCCTTCAAAATCGCCTCCGCAGCCTTCACCACTGCTTCTCATGATGGATAAGGCCTCCCACGAAGGCGTTTCTTCAAGTTAGGGAATAGAAAACAGTTACATGGGATAAATCCGGACTATAGGGAGGGCGAGGGATGCACTTCATGTTGATTTTTTCAAGATATTCAGCAACAACATTAGCAATATGCGGCCGCGCATTATCGAGGTGCAGCATCCAGCCTGCTTCAGGGAGATGTGGTCTTTGCGCCTGATATGGACTTGCAATATTTTCAGGACATCCCTGTGGTATTTTCCAGTTACTGATGTGTATGCAGGTACAACATGGTGATAAACCATTCCATGAATATCAAAGAATGAGATGACCATAGCTTTCCCAACAGAAGCAACCACTTCTGCTTTTTGGCGGTTGCTGATGAAGGAGATTTCCACACTGAGCTTTGCTGTTTGCTCTCAGGATCAAAATGATGTAGCCAAATTTCATCAGCAGCGATTATGTTTGAGAGAAACGCCGGATATTCCTCTAACATCAACTTTAACTGCATGTAGACCTGCATGCGAATGTCCTTTTGTTCGGGAATCAACAATCTTGGAACCCATGGCGCACAAACACGTCTCATGTGTAATGTTTCTGTCACCAACGTGTGGGTGGCACCCAATGAAATGTTCAGTATTTCAGAAAGTGATCTTAAGGTAATTGGTCGATCCTTTCTCACAGTGGCAGCAACAGTGTTGATGTTTTCTTCCATAAGAGCAGTAACTGGAGCACCGGGTCCACCTCCCTTTGAAATTGTCTCCCCTCTTTAAATATTTTAAACCACCTTCGAGCTGTGCTGTAGGGAATAACATCCCTCAATAGGCCACCTGTAACAATGTATAGGCCTCAAATGAAGATTTGTTGAGACGAAAGCAGAATTTCAAAGCCGAATATTGTTCCTTGCGTGCTACCTCCATTGCAGCGGCAGGCGATACTGAACATGTTTCAACTTGGCTGGTTCTCACAGAAAACCAGGAATACCAACAATGAAACTATTACGGTTTCACATTAAGCTAACAAGGTGTAATAAGATTGAATTTTTCTGCGAAAAATTGACCGTAAAAAATTATGATTATTCTTTATTGAGCAGCCGTCGTAGCTTGTCGTATGACTTCAGCCATATTTAGGGAGAGGTGAGAGAGTGTTTTCATACTCGAGGAGCAGAGATGACCAAGCTGGTGGCTTTTACATCTGTCGATAGCAACCTAAACAGACGTGCTCCTTTACAGGCCTCATTTTATGACGTCACTTTACGTATTATATTTCCTGTAATCAGCAGTTTACGCGACAGTGGTGTTGTTTGTTATTCCGTACATTAGAAACTCTTTGATCACAGCGAATACTGTCGATTTGTTTTGTTTTTCAAGCTTGTCTCTTGTTTGCCACCTGTTGCTGTCATTAATTGTGTTCTTTTTTGTGGCATACCTCGCAACAGCCTTGTCGCAGCTCGTTTTAAACGTTATAACCTTGAAACCAACCAATTACATGCAACGGAGTGTACTTCTATGCATTTTGCTTAGCAAAATAGTATGTATTAAGATATTTAAGGTATAGTGAACTTGGCGACATTAACGGACCGTTACTGTTTCCATTCCAATGTGTCAATATCCAGTAATGATTTACCACATTCTTTTCCCCAAGATCAAACTTCAGGGTCGTACATGAAGTATTTGGTCTTGACCTAGTCAAATATTACGGACTGCCTACACGTTGGAAGAGAATTCAAAACATAAACATTTTATAGACGCTGCTTTAAGGAGACACGCTGGTACCAAAATGGCCAAAAATGCAATTTTTTTTCTTCAGAAAACGGCTTCTTGAAGAACTGTTGTCTTCAATATGTCTAGAATATGGTCATTAAATATTATATGTCAAATCCACCTGGAAGTTGGTGTATTTCATATTTAATTAGGCTCTTGCAGTGAAAAGTGAGTGTGGCAGATATGTCAGATTTCAGTAATAACAGCTAGAGTAAGTCTGTTTGTGGTTTCTAAACTTTAATGAGTTATTTATCTTTAAAATATAGATGTTGTCTACCCTTATTGCACCCTTATTCTGTTGACAGAAAATTAGAAATATAACAAATGATTTATATTGTTTATAAAGTACCTAAGCATCCATGTATGTTGTTCAATTACTGTAATGCTTGTGTCATTTTAGCAAATATAATGGGATAATTGTGTAGTGGAAACATAATAAAGAAAAAGAAAGCTAAGCTTTTAGCTCAAACAAGATGGAAACATTCCACAGCAGATAAAAGTGAAGAATCTTATGCTAATAGCTCTACAGCTGAAAGTGTTACATTTGCTCCCCTGTGTAAAGATGAAGTTGCAGAACCAAATTTACCTTCTCGTTGACAGTAATATTTTGAAGAACTTGTTTTCAAGAGTATAGTGTAGTGAATGTAAAGAGGAATGTGTTACTGTGAATTTTAGAGAGTTCTATGGTTTTTCTATGAAAATTGTAGTTAAGTGCCAAGCCTGTGGGTACGTTTTGTATGAAACCTTTTCAAACAAAAGAAAAGGTACAACCACCGAAAAGAAAACCAAAGGTGCTTTTGATATAAACAAGAAAATAGTAACAACATTATATGTTGTATGCAACACTGTACCACCTCTCCAGCTCAGATGAAAAACGCATGCATTCAAACTGTCCAGTGGGCATAAGCTCCTGGTGCTTTTTTAACAGAGCTGCTGCAAGTGGTGACAAGTCTAAGAGCCCCAAAAATAAGATCCATACACCTCTAAATGTCAATGTAGTGGAGAAAGTGGTACCCCTATTCTAAAGGTTGTGTTCAAGAGAGCTGTTAGAAAGATATACCAGAGAAGAGACTCAAAATGCAAATGAAAGTCTATATAGTGTAATTTGGAATATTTGCTCCAAGGAGGTCTTTGTTTCAGCCATAAAGGTTGACATGGCTGTGACAGAAGCTATATCCCTTGTAAATCAAGGCCATTTTTTGACTGAATTTTCAAAGAAATCAGAAATTTCTCCTCTTTCCACCAAAATTAGTAAACGCAGAGATGAACGTCATGTCAAGCAGAGTGTTCGACGCCACTTAGATATAGAAATCAAAAGGAGAAATGCAACAAGAGTGGCAAATATCATCAAAGAAGGTTTAAGGCTCAAAGGAGAGGAAGTGCTTGTATGCTGCAGGAGAATTCTAATGAGTGAATGAAGAGCAATATTTCCAATAAAGTGTGTTCCAAAAACTTTAAATAGCTTTTTCTCCGAAATAACAATTTTCATGTTTTGGGGTAAACCGTTTTGCAGTAAATATTGATGAATGAATTTTAGTTAATTGATGGAAATTAATCATTTCTCCACATTAGCCGTTTATAGGCTAAGGTTTTTTTATAAATAGAGTGAACATGAAAAATCCAATGCCATGGCCGGGATTTCAACCACGGATCTCCTGGTTTCCGTCCAGTCGCTCTAACCATTGAGCTACCATGGCCAACGTGCCGTCCTGACATTAAATTCTCCATTTCTCGTATATTTTCCCGGTAAACCACTAGGGGCTCTCGCATCCGAGATACACCGTTTGTGGCGACTTACTATCGTAAGTACTTGAGTCCCAGGCTTCATCATTTAACTCATTATTTTAGTTAATTGATGGAAATTAGCAATTTCTCCACACTAGCCGTTTATAGGCTAAGGTTTTGATGGATAGAGTCCACATGAAAAATCCAATGCCATATCCGGGATTTGAACAATGGATCTCCTGGTTTCCGTCCAGTCTCGGATGCGAGAACTCCTAGTGATTTACCGGTTAAATATATGAGAAATGGAAAACTTTATGTGAGGACGGCACGTTGGTCATAATAGCTCAATGGGTTAGAGCGACTGGACGGAAACCAGGAGATCCGTGGTTCAAATCCCGGCCATGGCATTGGACTTTTCATGTTGGCTCTATCCATTGATGAAGTGAGTGAGTGTGGTGTTTTAGGGCCCGTCGACAGCAAGGTCATTTGGGCCATGAATGAAGTTGAAATTTTCAGAATATGTAGAATATAACTTCTTAAAGAAGACTGTGCATTGGTTTGTGGATCACACTCATACATAAAAGTATATGATTTTTTTCTTTGTAAATATTAGCAGTATTTCTTTTTATTATCTTCAAAAGAGAAAAACATTCATATTTCTAATAAATATTAATATTTTGGAAAAAGATAATACGCAGTTTTATTGCATAGACATTGAAAAACTGGCATACCAAATTTCAGGCCTCTAATTTAATTCTAAACTCCAAAAAGTATACCCTTTTTTACTATACAACTCTTTCAAAAAAACATTATAAATAAGTTTTAGTTTAAAAACTATTTAATATAGAGCAGTGAAACTTATACCATCAGTATATGATGGCTGGTGTAACGTAATCTAAAAGTTTCATTAAAATTGGTTAATTAGGGAAGAAAATCCATTTGGTACCAGAGTGTCCCCTTAACAAAACTCTTGAAATTAATTGTTCTTTCACATTGGCCGTGTGTAGGACGCACTATGAAAGGGTAGAGCCAGACTGAAGAATTCAGTGTCATAGCCGGAATTTGAAACACGGATTTTCTGGTTTCCGTCCAGCCGCTCTAACCATTTGAGCTACTATGGCCAACGTGCCGACATGACATTAAATTCTCCAACTGACTCGTGTTTCTCCCGGTAAACCACTTAGGAGTTCTCATAAACATATCAAACAACTACCTTAATGGTGACTTACGATGCTGTTAGTATTTCAAGGCCCGGGCTTTATAGTTCTGACCACTATTAGGTACAATTAATTGTTCTTTCAAACTAGGCTTTTTCAAAGGCTTTTTCTAAATCTGCAGATGCTATATGTATTTCAAAATTATATTCTCCTCTCTTTTCGATATTTTGATTAATAGAAAATGTTTTCTATGCAGGATCTCCATTTTCTAAATCTGATTTTGTTTTCTGCTAATGACAAATTAATAGAATTCCTAAAAGCTGGTGCAATGCACATATTATTTTTATACTTAAAAAGGGCAAATGAAACTTGTGTTACAACTACAGAATATAAATCAGAATACAGGCATACAAAAATCATTGACTGGCTCCGTGTCTCAGTTGGTAGAGCACCTGCCTGCCGTGCTATAGGGTTCCGGGTTCGATTCCCGGCGGTGGGGCTGTGGACTTTTCTCCGACCAAGGTAATTCCTCATCTTCCCCATAGTCCGGAAGTGCGAATGTGTGTGTGATCTAATGATTCAAATCCAACGAATACGGGATAACACCTTCGAGGTGTTCCAAAGGAGAACGGCCGCCGATATGACCACTGCAGTTAAAGAAAGTTAAAATGGAACTAATAAAAAAATCATAAACAGAGGTCTAAGTACAATTCTTGGAGTACGACAAAAATATAAAATCACACAACTGGGGGTAATAAATGATTACTGACAATTCATATTGTTTAGTTGTAAGTAAATTTTATTAAGCTATTTGCCGAAGGTTTTACTCGTATTGCCGCACAGATCCATGGTTAGCAAACCTAGGCTGCGAACGTTTGAATGGGATGGAATCAAGGTGGAGTCGATTGCAAATGGCAACAACGTCCTCGGACCGCACCTAGAAGTGAGGTAAGTCTCCTTTACAACTTCACTCACTGTCACTTCATCGTCGGTTGAAACTTTGTTAAAAGCACACATTCGTCATAAGGGCCCCAAATGTGATGTGGAGTAAACCATTTTAGATTTCTTGAGTACTTAAGACAAGTGTATTTTAGGTTTTGCTTCATGGATCATTAGAATCTCCAGATATTTTACGTTTTTCTTAGTTTTATGAGATTTAATTATAATTTTTTTTCACAAAAGCTTACATAATTAAATATACTTATCATAAACCTACCTACAATATATTTTACTTTTTTTTTTGTTGTTGTTGCTATTATAGTATATAGAAGCCCAAATGTACCGTTCTAAAAGATTTCCTATTATCACGTAATACATGTTTATGAGGAAAACGTATTTCAATGGAACATGACGTCATTGCAACATATAGCATAGATACCAATGCAGCGAGTGTTGGGGAAATTGTACTGTATACTTTTCTTCCTGTAATACTGAATTTATAGGGCCACGCTGTGGCCGAGCGGTTGGATCTCTTGACTCTTACCAACTTAAAGCGAGATCTGTGGTGGACAACACGGCGCTGGGGCGGGTTTTCTCCGGGACTTTCGGTTTCCCCTGCCAAATTCCACCAATTGCTCCATTTTTATCTATCCTTTCATCCACTACGCCCTCATTTCGTTCATCTACTTCCCTCACTCTCATTCACCCAACTGATCAACCACCCCTGGATTTCTCTCTCTGATCCATAGTTGCGTGACTCCCTCACCCGACGCCTAGAATTGCATAAGGGAAAGAGAACCATAAATGAACAGGACTGTGTCCTATACCACAAGAACAAGAATATTGAATTTATAACTTTCATATCTTCAGAACCACGATTGGTCCTGCATCGTGGTGTAGTGAGCTAAGGCAGCATGCACGCAAAGCGTGGCCATGGATTGAACCCCACACTTGGGGTGCGGATTTTAAATCCCGGGTATAGGACCGGTGCCCACTCAGCATCGCGAGGAATGTGAGGAGCTTACGCTAGGTAAGTGGCCATGGACACGAAAATCAACATTACGGCTGGGGGATGAGATGTTGACCATACCTCCTCCGCGTAAGTGGGCGTGAGGCCGGCAGTAGGGTTGGTAGGCCTTAGCCCTCTTAGGGCTGTCGCCCCGAGGTTTATTTTATTTATAATGTCACCCGAACGTAAGAACTCCCTATAGAACCGGCCGACAGTAGGGCCAGAGGGGAAGCATTTAGACCACGCCTACCCATTTGTCTCGTGTCACTAACTGAAGGGATAATTAGGAAAGCGGCGCCAGCCCTGTACCGCCTCTTTCCCCTCTCACCTAGACGTCTCGAAACCTCGGGATAATTGTGCGCGCCACGAACTTTCCAGAAACGGCAATCTTCCCTATATAAGGCCTGTAGTTGGCGAGTCAGCTCAGTTCTTTTCGAGCAGCCGTGAGGAGCGCCCAGTGAGAGAATGGACCGGAAGACTGTGAACGTGCATCAGAGAAGTTGTACGTAACTGTCAGCGTGCAGTGGACCTGTGACAGACGAACTGGTGAATTGTAATTGTGTGCATTACGTAATTCTGTGTAATCGGCAAGTATGCCAACTGTAATTCGGTGGAAATAAAGAGCATTTTTGAGTTGTGCAATTGGACTTTTAATTTCACGAACCCACAAAGTCACAATAACCCTGATTGCATTATGCAGCCCCAGTGATTCAAATATTTCTTTTCTAGATAAATCGTCAGAATGTCACTGAGTGGCAATCTGTAGAATAGTAGCTTCTGGTTTAAAACAAAAATGACTCTTAATATATGAAAGGCTGGATTTAGTGGCATTAATCTGAACTAATTCCATGCTGTTGTTACTTCTTATATTAATTGTGGAAATGATGTGTTAATGATTTAATGATTTAAAATATTAAAACGAATAATAGCCCAGAAGTATTATATATTGTGACTTTGTGGGTTCGTGAAATGAAAAGTCCAGTTTCACCACTCAAAAATGTTCTTTATTTCCACCGACTTACAGTTGAACACTTGACAATTACACAAATTACGTGCTGCACACAATTACAATTCACCAGTTCGTCCGTTACAATTTCACTTGTACTCGCGACTACGTAAACTCCGATACACATACACAGTTCGTACAGTCTTCCGTTGCACAATCTTTTCGTTCATTAACACGTCACTAACTAACTCTTACACCAAGAACTGCGACTGTCTCCTCACTCACGCTCACTAACCAACTGACTGACTAACTGACTGACTAGCTGCAGCCCTTTTTATAGGCATCTCGCCGACTTCTCGGCTTTTCTAGTTCCCAGGCGACGTTTCCAGATGATGAAAGATTCCCGTAATTTCGAGAACCAGGTGGACAGAAACAGACGGCACACTGATGTTTTTCCTCCAACCACCGCCTGTCACCACTATAAGACAAACGAGGAGGAGGTGTGGCTAACACGAACCTCCCCTGTCTTCCGCTCCCAGCTGCTTCCACAGGGTGTTCCAGCGCTCGCGTTACACTGCTCCCTCCTCAAAGCTGTTCGCCCCGAACAGCCCCATCGTAGCGTGCGAGGCGGTCCAGGTGCACCACCAGCATCTGCCCGGAGTCTGGGCCAGAAGTAGCGCTGCCGTAGTTTGTGAATCATACGGTTCGCTCCCAGGTGTCCTCCTGAAGTACCGGCGTGCACTTCCTCCAAGACTTCCGGGACCTTGCTCCGGGGAAGTACCAACTGTTCTCTCTGCGCCTTCCCATCGGGTGACTCCCATACCCGGAACAGCACGCCCTCTCTGGTCTTCAACGAGTCCCATTGGGCCCAGTACGACTTGTAGGTGGCGCTCCTCGGTGCGATGTCCTCCCAGGTTGGTCTCGTCCCTGCGTCCACTTCCCTCAAGAGTGGCCCCAAGTCTGCGTCCGCCAGCTGCTCCCTCCTCAGGCCTGCGCTATCCCAGCCTTCAGCAGGCACTGCCACAACTACTCGGACTGCTGCGGCACGCTCCTTCTCTTCCACTCTTGTGCGCTCATGGCCGTCCTGGATCTGCGATAGGACACCTCCAATGTAATGGTCGCTAGCGTCGGTGTCCACAATGAAGGCGCCACCCGGTTGTGGGAAACCCAAAATTGGAGCACTGCACAGGGTCCCCTTCGGGTGCTGGAAAGCGTCTTCGGCGTCCTCCGTCCACACATAAGGCCGGTTTTCCTCCGTCAGGCGGGTGAGGGGTTTTGCGATGTTGTCGGCCTTTTCCTCTAAATCATTAAGGCGGTCGTCTACTTGACCCTTCCGCTTGCCCAGGTTCGTGACGTCATCCCTCACGCCGGCCAACCGTTCCTCAAACTTTGCGGCGAGAGCCTCGTTCGCCGCCTTCATTTCCGTGGCCAGACTGCCGTTCGCTGCTCTCATTTCTGTGGTTAACTCGGCCTTCATTTCTTCCATCTTCTCGGTGATGTTGTCGTTGGCCGTCTTCATTTGTTTCAACTCGGCGATGAGGTTGTTGTTTGCCGCTTCTATTTTTGCAGCGAGGTTTTCAGTTGCCGTCTTCATTTCTTTCAGTTCCGCTAAAATCTTTTCTAATGCTGCCTCCATTGTGTTATGTCGCACTCCTGACACCAATTGTGACCTTGTGGGTTCGTGAAATGAAAAGTCCAGTTTCACCACTCAAAAATGTTCTTTATTTCCACCGACTTACAGTTGAACACTTGACAATTACACAAAATTACGTGCTGCACACAATTACAATTCACCAGTTCGTCCGTTACAATTTCACTTGTACTCGCGACTACGTAAACTCCGATACACATACACAGTTCGTACAGTCTTCCGTTGCACAATCTTTTCGTTCATTAACACGTCACTAACTAACTCTTACACCAAGAACTGCGACTGTCTCCTCACTCACGCTCACTAACCAACTGACTGACTAACTGACTGACTAGCTGCAGCCCTTTTTATATGCATCTCGCCGACTTCTCGGCGTTTCTAGTTCCCAGGCGACGTTTCCAGATGATGAAAGATTCCCGTAATTTCGAGAACCAGGTGGACAGAAACAGACGGCACACTGATGTTTTTCCTCCGACCACCGCCTGTCACCACTATAAGACAAACGAGGAGGAGGTGTGGCTAACACGAACCTCCCCTGTCTTCCGCTCCCAGCTGCTTCCACAGGGTGTTCCAGCGCTCGCGTTACAATATAATACCTGTTTAAAAATATCTGAAGGATCAGTGCTTTTTTTTACAAAAGCTACAAAATTAAAACAAATTATCAGTATAAAATTTTCAAATAACAATAGGTTATTACAAATAAAGGTTTTAAGAACATGCCTGAAAATTTTCATGTACATATCAATAATAACTCCTTAGAAATCATGGAAATAGCATTGCGTGGTTACCACTTTAAAGTCTAACTCACCGACCTTCCATTCTAGGACGCTTTCTTTTATAGAAACGTTTTGGCGCAATGTCAATAGAAAAACGCCAACTTGCCGAGTGCCAAGGAAATTGAGGATTTGAAATCGACTATATTACTTATGCTTTAACTTCTTCTTCATTCCATCGCAGATATAAGCAAAAATATTGATCAGAGCATTCATACGGCAGAAAATAGCGTGGAGAGGAATTTGTTATATATTACCCATTACTTCAAACTATTTTCTTGCTCCATCCTTGTTCATTGGGGTTTAGCTTCACAATCTTGCGGCTCGACTAGGCTATGCGACTTAGGACCATCAAGCTACCGCTGCCCGCCTCCGTAGCGTAGATGGTAGCACGTCTACCTCACGTTCATGAGGTCCCGAGTTCGAATCTCGGTCAGGGTGGTTTACCTGGGTAAGGTTTTAAGGTTTTACCCTTATTTGTAAGGGTTTCCCTTATCCTAAAAGACAAATGCCGGGTAACTCTAAGCTCCATGGACCCTGGGCCCATTTGAGCATTATTCCACCCATTCCATTCATCGTCCGATATGGATTAGGATTAGGATTTCATTACGAAGGGATTTGGTACGTAGGCTGGGCCCATTGTTCCTATGTCCCCAAGGGGGGCACCCTCGGGAGGAAGGATGAGGCGAAGGAGACAGAGGGTGGCCGAACCAAGGGGCAACGATAGTGCAGAGGGCAGGGTCCCTACAGTTCACTTGGATAGAGACTTCCTCCGACAGGCCAGGACAACGAACTCGCTCCCCTAGAGCGGGACGGTAGCGAGCCCAGCAGCTGAGCCCTAATGGTCCCAGGCGGGCAATCCGAGCCCCAAAGGTCCCTAGCTGGCGGTCACAGAATGGTCCCAGCAGAGGAGCTGCGACCGGCAACCGACCTACCGGAGGAGGAAGTACAATGCATGTTTTTTAAGTCAGTACCGTTTTGGAATTAAAAAAGACGTGGATAAATATCGCAATAACTTTATTTTTACATGAAAGCCTGTACCTTAATCTACTTTTCTACATAATTTCCGTGAATATTGAGGCACTTGTCATAACGTGGCACCAGTTTTTGCATACCCGCCTCATAAAATTCTGCCGCCTGACGTGTTAAGCACTGTATCACAACTGTTTTGACTTCGTTGTCGTCTTGAAGACGCTGAACGCCCAGATGTTTCTTCAAGTGCAGGAACAAATGGTAGTCGCTGGGCAACAGATCAGGGCTAGAGTTTCCCATTGAAAAGATTTGATGAGATCTTGGATCCGATTAGCCACATGTAGACGGGCATTGTCATGCAGCAAAACGATACCCTTACTCAACTTGCCACGTCTTTTGTTCTGGATTGCACGGCGCAGATTGTTCAATGTCTCACAATAAGACGCTGCATTTGTCTAATTACGAGGCAGAAACTCCACTAGCAATACTCCTTTTCTGTCCCAAAAAACTGTGCAAATGATTTTACGGGTGGAAATTGTTTGCTTAAACGTCACTTTTGTGGGTGATGATGAATGTCGCCATTTCATGGATTGTTGTTTCGATTCTGGTGTGACGTAGGCCACCCATGTTTCGTCACCAGTAACAATTTGGTCTAAAATACCTTCACCTTCATTGTGGTACCGCTCAAGGAAAGTCAATGCACTGCCTAAACGTTGGGTTTTGTGCAAATCCGTCAACATTTTCGGAATTCAACGTGAACACAATTTCCGGTACTTCAAGTTCTCGGTCACAATGCGAAACAAAACAATACGAGAATATTGAGGAAAATAGTCGCACAATGATGAAATTGTAAAGCGTCTGTTTTCTCTCACCTTTTCGTCCACTTTCTGCACCAACTCTTCAGTAACGACCGAAGGACGCCCACTCCGTTCTTCATCATGCACACTTGTGCGGCCATCTTTAAATGCTCTCACCCATTTCCTTATCATTCCATCACTCATAATGTTTTGTCCGTAAACTACACATATCTCACGATGAATATCGATCGGTTTTACGCCTTTAGCACCAAGAAATCGTATAACAGCCCGTACTTCACAATCGGCGGGACTCACGAATGTCGGAGGCATTTTAAACACTCAGTAACCAACGTATACAATGGAGAATCAGACTGTAATGACGTCAGTGCGTAGACAAGAGATGTAGCTAACCAGCGCTCATGCGCGGAACGCCGACCGTAGCGCTGCGGCGGCGGAATCGCAAAACGGTACTGACTTAAAAAATATGCCTCGAGTTTTCCTCAGAGCATATCATCCTGCTATGCCATGCCGAGACACCCACCGACACTTCTACACTGAAAGAGACCAACAGATGAGAGATGATATGAAATGATAATGGAGATGAAATGGAGGGACAGGAAATTCAGGGGATGTAATTAACCTACCCAGCATTCACCTAGAAACCCGGAAAACCCTGAGAAAACCCATGGGTCAGGTAGGTCGACCATGGGAATCGAACCCGGGCCTCCCGAACGCGGGCCACAGACGAAACCGCCTGAGCCATCCCGCTCGGTATCGTCCGATATGACTTTAAAAAATGTTAAAGGACGTAAATTACAAAAATAAAAGCTACCGCTACCCTTTGCTTCTTAGAATCTTTAACTGAGGGCTACGCTTCACTGCCCCTCTTTTCTTTGTTTTCGCAGCATTATGCTTCCGCGATTTTCTGTTGCTTTTACACATAAACACCATAGACATAAAAACCCATCTCCAAGGCGGGACTCGAAACCGCAACCCTCTGCGCGGCGGATCCCCAGTGACATACACTCCAGCGACCACGGATACGAGAGTTGGCACCCTTTTAGGATGTTATTGTTAGTCATATGTTGGCTGCTAGGAATTCGGCGAGCTCAAAAAGAAAACAAAAAACAAAATCCCACACAAGATGGCGTGAATGTACACATGCACAATTTTCCTATTCAAGAATTTTTGTTGTTGTAATTTACGTCCTCCAACGTTAAGTCATATCGGACGGTGAATGAAATGGGTGAAATGATGCTCAAATGAGAACCGGAGGTCTATGGAGCTTAGAGAGTTACCTGACATTCGTCTATCAGGATAAGGGAAAACCCCGGAAAAAGCCTTATCCTGAATAAGACCTGAAGCTTTCCTGGTGACGAATACGCTCACTTTCTTCTCGGGCAGCCAGCCAGGTGAAAATATGATTAGATATCAACGTTTCGGGAGTGTACATCTCTCCTATCATCAGATTATCAAATTATCAGATTATCAGATCATCACCAAACCACCTCCGAAGTTAAGCATCTGTTGAGACCAGTGAAAGACAAACTGGACTTCCAAGTTCCGGGAGTGTACCGCATTCCCTGTGAATGTGGGACACCGTATATAGGACAAACCGGAAGGAGCATCGCTACTAGAATAATCGAACATGAACGGAATATTCGTTTAATGCAACTTGAGAAGTCTGGGCTGGCAGAGCAGTGTGTTGATAACGACCATAGAGCCAATTTTCTGGAGACGACCATCTTGGCAATATGCAACAGTTACTGGTAGCGGAGAATTAAGGAGGCTTTCGCGATTTCCTCTGAAAGGCGAACGCTTATTCGTGATGCTGGATTTCAGTTCAGCTCCTCTTGGAAATCCGTCGAATTAAGAAGCAAACATCAATACAGCTTGATAATGAAGTTAAGTAGTTACGTTTTTTGACACAATTTTCTATACTCACGCCATCTCTTGACCTGGCGTTTAATTTACTGAAAACAGTCTTTTGTTCAGTTATGCGAATTTTGATAGTGTTTTGTCTTTGTTTATAGTTGTGTTATATCCAGTATTTCATTTTGTGGTTATAACATTTTATAAATATCAATATCTTGATTATCTTATCACCTGGCTGCCCGAGAAGAAAGTGAACCTTATCCAGGTAACTTCCCCTAACCGAGATTCGAACTCGGGAACTGTTGTACGTGAGGCAGACACGCTACCATCTACGCTACCAAGGCGGGCTTCCTATTAAAGAAAGGATTATAAAAGCGTCATAACTCGTGTCCCAGATAACTACTCTAATCGACCTTTCAATATATAATCAATATAATTTCCTATTAGATATGTACTACCAAAGGATTAGGAATTAGTAGAACAAAGTATGCAGTGGTGACTTGTCAGTCACAAGATACAGCAATCTTACTGCTTATTGCGTGCTTTGGAAAACCTTGTGCTGATTCGTTACGTTTGAAACAACATGTTTTCAGACATTTGTGTCATTGAAGGAAAGTGCAGCTGTGTCTTTCTCTGTCTTCTGATGGCCGTCAAGAACGTAAATCCAAATACGGTTAAGGCAAGATATAATATGAATATAAACAGTACAAGTGGGATAGCACTAATGTGATTAAGATTATATTCCCCAGCGAGGTGGTAGAATGAGAGGCCCACATTAGGGAGGTCCTGGGTTCGATTTCCATCGCCTGCCCACCGTAGATTTTCCCTGGTCGTTAGTCGAATGTTGATGTGGCAGTTTTCTTCTGTCATTTTCCCTTCGTCCTGGTTCCTTCTCGTGTTTCACGTGTGGCTCTATTTTGTGGCGGACAGATAACATTGATGCTTGCTCCAAGAATGTACACTAGAGGTCTGCTTGTTAAACTGGTCGTTTATCGACTTTTCTGGTATTTCTCGTCACTAATTACCGCATGAGCCGTTCTGCTCGTCATAAAATGTATCATGGATATAAGTTGCTCCTCTTTCTTCTATATGCCTTTAGCTTATGGCGTGAGGTGGTGACCGGCGTTCTGGAGGTCACATATTCAATCTACCGACCACTCTGACTCCAGTTTTTTCATGGTTTTCCCTTATCATTAAGCGAGTGCTAGAATGGATTTTCTAATCCACCGATTCCTTCTCTTTCTTATTTCGTTCCCTTGTCATCCTTCAGATTTGTTAGTCCGTGCGGTGGTTCAGGCAGATGGTGCGGATGGTTGCGCTATGTAAACCTTCTTCCCTGGCCCCCATTTGATTAGCTACCCAGGCTATTATGTGTTTCAAATGGGAAGAGTTCTCGCCTGTAGCGAATCAAATGCGTTAGAGCCTTCACTGCGTTGTCCCCACTCTTTTTATATTTCCCTCTCTCTCTCTCACTTGCGAGTGTTCGTGGCGCTAGACGTAAGGGAACACAAACTGAATTTTCCAAAGTTTTATAATAATGCAGTTGTTGATATCACAATTGCAACATGGATATTTGTATATTATGCAAATGGTTTAAATATTTAGTTTAAAATTAATTATAGTTTATTTTTCCAATCCAACGAATATACCAACGGTGCATCCGTATGAATATTAGGTTAAGAAATAATACGTCATTGTCATTATCTTCATTGTCTGAGTACTGCAAATTTATGATTATAAGTTCCAAAATCTCGTAACGTGCTATTTGTTTCCAAAAGTCGTGTTGTTGTAGTTTATCTGCATGTCTCACACAGTTTTCCCAATCTTGTGTTCTTTGTCAATTTCTTCGTGAATAAATTGTTCAACGCCAGCCAGTTTAAAAATATTTCTGTTTGGAACATAATTTGAGCCCACATTAACGCAATTAGATTGTTCTGGCAGTGCTAAGGGGGAAGGTGGATCGTGTCTCATTGATTCAGCTGATACACTTTTTCATGGAAGAGTAACTGAATAGTACTGATTTGAACTCTCGAAAGTAAATAGAGATTACGAACCAATCATAAACAAAGATAGAATGTGACCAGACACGTTCTGCCAGACCAGCAGGAAGTGTATTGTTTCCTCTCATCGAATATAACAAACACCTTGGCTTATTCAAAGTACATACTGTGACTTTGTGGGTTCGTAGAAGTAAAGGTCCAAGTTGCAGAAATTCAAAACGTTCTTTATTTCCGTCAAAAGACACATGGTACACTTGCCGATTACAGCGGAATTACGTCACATATACAATCACAATCTACCAAGGTCGATGACCACAACAAACAGCGTTCTGATTACATCTGTTTAAAACATCAACTCCCGTTACAACACTTTACAACTGTTTAGACTGTTTTCTACTCCCCGCTGGCGTGTTACAATCTCTTATATAGCTCATTGATAATTTCGAGACTGTTCTGTAACAATCAAGAAATCGAATGTTCTGTCACCAGACGAAACACGAACATTCCAGACGTGAAACCTTATCTGTGCTGGCAAGTATCTCCACGCTATCTTTATTTGTTCCGGCGCACTCTTTATCTCCGTGTTGCGTATCAGTTCCTTTGTGTGCACAAGCCACGCTATCGCGATTCGGTTCGAGACAATATTTCTTTTATCACGTCATATCAAATGTTTACGTTTCAGTTCTGAGTAATTTCAAATATAGGTTCACGCATACATGCCAACCAATAATTATATTCATTACCGTGCTTACGTCACAATGCATTGTTATAATATAATGGTATATACTTTATTTATTTTTATTAGGAAAACTATTTGATATAAAAATATGGGTTTTCGCGGTTATGTTAAATACATTACTCTCTCGTTCCTTATGGATTAGTTTTTGCAAAATCTGAATTTTTGTCTTAGCGCGAATTGTATTTATTAGAGATTGATTAGTTTGGTGCTCGTTACACACCACTTAGGGGGAATGCAGTACGACAACCCCGCAAGCCTCCGATTGGCTGCTCACCTAGTAGCGCTCAAGGACAAATATCATCCCATTTGAAACACATAATAGTATATGGTGGCCAAACTAGAATGTGATTGACAGTTAATAACCACATGGAAGAACGCTCTAAATAAATGGGAGGGGATGAGTACGTCATAACGGTTGTCATGGTAACGATTAGAGGGACCAATTAGAGTCGAGACGTTTCCATGACAATGTTACACGCTAATCCTTGGTTGCCGATATTCTAACACGTGCTTAGCATGACTTACGGGCAAGCGAGTTACGCAAACGCTGAAGTAAATATAATGCTTAGGTTTTTATTTCTCTTCTGATAACGCTGCATAAACAGAATGCCCTCACAGAGATCCTGTACTGGCCAGTTACTTTGCATTTTATTTGTGGCAATTTGCCTTGGTTTACATGTGTATGAGTTGGTGTATTTGTGCGCGTATTGTGATCATTTGCAACTGTGTTTAATGAATGTTTAATTATGTCTAAATATAGTGACAGGCGAAAAGCTGAACGTGCTCGGGAACCAAATAAAACTGTATTTGGTAAAGTTATTCCAAATAAAGGACATACACGGGAAATAATATGCTCTGTGAGAGAATACTTCGATGAGGAGAAATTCAAAGGGGAGTCTAGTATTCCATTCTAAGATGCTTGATAGGACTTCCCCTGCTGTAGGTATCAGTAAGGGCATTAAGGGCATTGGGAAGGAAAAGTATTTTAAAGAACAAAGATATTGGGGTATAAATTAGAAACTCCCTGAAGAAATTATGTAAGCGGCATTTTCCCACTTCAATAAGCATCAAAATGTCACAGGTATGCCTCTTTTGTTAGGATAATCTTTACAGTAATGTGTTCTTGTATGTTCTAGCGTTTGCATGTAGATCCACGGCTGTACTATTGTCTTTGTGTACAGCATTATAAATAATTAACAAAAATAATAAAATACCAATTGCAGTCGCAACTGAATCACCTTCGCCCGCGTAATCCTATCGGGCTCTCCACGTGGCAGTAATAAGCGGCAACGTCGCCTCTCTCTCCGTACGAAATGTCAATCACTTTCTAGATTGGCGACCAGTATAGTATCGCATTGCCTTTCTTTCCATGTGGTGGTGCGCCGGGTGTCAATCTGTACAACTGTTAGGAATTTCTGCAAGTCTCTGCGACTCTGCTGTCTCTGACATCACCCGTCCTGTGGTCTCCCTTCGCTTCATCAGTTCAAGTCCAAAATAGATCCATGACCGTCTCGCGATGGGCAAGATGTTCCCCTCTGTGCATTCTTCTAACATGTCTTTATTTACATGCACTTATACTAGGTTATGAAAAAAAATATGTTTATGGTCAAATAAAAATATCGCCTGTTGCAGGAACTTGCAGGAGCGTCAGAAAAGTAATGATAAACTAAACATTTCTATTTTCTAGAGAAAAATATGTTCTCTGACACTTCCCATCTCGTACCTCATTATGTGAGGGTAGTAAAAATCTCCTGCTGCATCGTAAAACATTCGCAACAGCACGTGCCATTTTAGTGGCCTCTTCTCGTTTTATGACATAGCAACAGTGGGAGTCTTGCAATAGCGACAAAATAGTACATAGACTGGTGCTGCCTCATTATGTTTATGCTTTATAACAGGGCTGATCAACAAAGACTGAGACTGATTATTTTTCACAGATGTTTATTACTGCAATTCAATGTTTACATGATCTTTTTTCAAGGTAGACCCTTGCTACTTCAATGCACTTTTTATAGCGTCTCTGCCAGTCTTTGAACACATGCTGCAGACCATTCTTTGTCAGGTCCTTGAGAATCGCCTCACTGTTCTTGAGCACTGCTTCAGAGTTCTCATATTGAGTACCCCCATGCTTTGCCTTTAGTGATAGGAATAAGAAAAGTCACACGGTGCAAGATCGGGGCTATAAGTTGGGTGTGGTACACAGGTAATGTTGAATCGAGCCAGAAACTACTTGACTTGATTTGCGACGTGAGGCCATGCACTGTCATGATGTAGTCGCCACACAGTCTGGTCGTTTCTTTGCAATGTGCTTCCTCAGTGTAGCCAATACTGACGTGTAGTATGCTGCTGTAACAGTAATGTGAGGGGGAACTGCATGCTGGTAAATCATTCCATTACAGACAAAAAATGTGATCACCCTCACTTTACCTGCAGATGGAACAACTTTTGCCTTTTTTTTTGGTGTTGGAGAACCTGGCGATTTCTACACTGTGCTTGTTTTCCTTCAGGATCATAATGATGCAGCCATGATCAACACCGGTGATAATCGATTTAAAAAATGCATCTACCCCATCAACAAAGAGACGCAGCACCTCACGGCTTGTCTCCATTCGCACAGCCTTTTACTCGGGAGTCAACAGACGTGGCACCCAACGAGCACAAACTCGGGACATATTGCGATGGTCGTGCATAATTGTAAACACTGCCATATGGAATTCTCCACACTTCACTGAGGTTACGTAATGTTATAAGCCGATCCTCTCGGACAATCACAACAGATGTATTGATGTTGACTTCAGTCACAGCAGAAGCCAAAACACCAGGCCCACGTTGCTTAACACTGACAAGTCGGCCTTCTTTGAAGTCATTGAACCACCTAAACACTGTTGCACGAGGTAGCGCATCTTCACTGTGCACTTACATAACTTCATAAGTTTCGGTGGTTGTATGGTTTAAACAAAAACAGAATTTGATTGCGCTGTACTGCTTCTCTCGCGTCCCCTCCATTGTTTGATATGCGAAATGCACTTAGTGTCTGCAAGAAAGAGCATTACTACCAACCTACCAATACGAGAGTGCTGCCGCCTACCGACATTATACATAAAAACCCGCTCTTTTCAAATATTTATGTTACAGATACGAAAGTATCACCGAAGCTACAGTAAAAAAAATCAGTCTCAGTATGTTCATATACTGAAATTTCCCAAGCTCTTACAAAATACGCACTATAGTGCTAATAACTAAAAATATATCGTCAAAGCCGACGATAAGTTACCGCTTTACTAACGAGTGCGTTATCTGAGTAGCATATGAAGCTGACGCAACAATTTGCCAAATGCTGTCCACAGCAAGAACGGCAGTGAGGAACAAGATGACGTTGAAGATGAAACTGGTGAAAATGACATGGAGGTGAAATGAAATATTCTGAATGTTAATGAAGAGATAACTCATGTAAACAAATTGATTCTGTGGATGGAGACGCAATATGAATAAACAGCATTCATCTCCTCCATCTTGCCGCAAAGCTTACAGATTTCTTTTTCTTTTTTTGTTAAAGCAAGGAAAAATTTGGTTGGTGTTAAATATATACATCAAGATCGGTTATGCTGGAATACATCTCCCAACATAATCAGTGAGTAATCTTAAAATTATTGTAATACTTTATCTTATACACGGTGTTCATTTTTATTCGTTATTTCCCGCCCTCCGAGCAAGAATGACGTCATAGTTGACTGGTGAGTCTATCTTGAAATCCCAGTGCCCTTTAGGGAGAAGAAGCGGTAATTTTTGCGGAACAGTAAGCAAATTACAGCACTCTGAGTGTTGTTGGTGACTAATACAACCAGCTTCCCTTGGATACGAGCACAGAGCACCGCGTCTTCATGGTTGAATGCTACTTTCGTACCGGCTTTAATATTGGTGCGACATAAATATAATTTAAACCGCTGCATAGAGGAGTTTATGCAACGCTATCCAGCATTCAGACAAGTCCCTCGGAGCGTAATGTTGTCAAAAGTGTCCAAGTACAGTCAAATTGACATACTTTTGTTTGCAACATAAACGTCTTACGTTTTATCAGTATACGATATCAATTTCTTTGTCATTCTCACGCTTAATTAAAATGTATATTAATGTTGGTATCCTTGTCTTTTAAAACCAATAGGTTCATCAATCATTTCCAAGACACAGGATCAGTTACTCGCAAAAAGAAGACACATTACGCTATAAAGTGACTGGTCCCAATCTAGAAGCAATAAATAATGTTATGACAAAAAGGCCTCAAGCATACCTTCTCGCAATACAGACAGTGTTTAAGGGGAAGAGAGAAAGGAAATGTAAGAAAATGGACACATAAGACTACATACTAGTGATATTTTCTTGTTTAGACTTGGATAAAACTTTGTACATATTGTAACACTAATTTATTTTTCATTCCTATAACATGTTCTGCTAATTTTCTGGTTTGTAATGAAGTTACATTGTGAGGAAACTATGGGTCATATAAACGAATTTCGATCAAATTTAAATATTTATCTTTTATGTGACAGGTTTACAATATGCACATGTCTGCTGTAACAGAAAAAAACATATTTTCACTGTGAAATAAGTATTCGTTGACTTATCATTTCGTATATTCTTCATGGTAAACTTTTATGGCTGCATAATTGGCTTTGAGGTGCACTGCATTGCGGTATATAGTCTTTTAACGTATCTACGCACCAGGCGAAATTACGCACCTTTATATTACGCGGGCAAACCCATCTCTGAAATAGTATATTTACCTGCCGGTAGAGGAAAGCCTCAGCAGCTGTCAGCACATCAAATACGATCGCAAGCCGCTAGGGGAATCGCATGTACACTCGCTCCATCAGCGATGCTATTGATGACGTCAAATTTTGCGCGGTAAAATTACAGCTAAAAATGAGCACCGTGTATAAGAAAGTTTATTGCGGTATTGTATTTACAAAATCTGTACAAAATCTACAGAGTTGGACAAGCAAAATCGCGCTGTGTTCGAATGGTTTGTTAGTGCGCGTGCTAAAGGAATTCCCATTTCTGCACCATTCCCATTTCCCATTGCAGACTCAAGCTTTAGAGACAGCGAGAAAATTAAGCAAAGACAATTTCAGAGCTTCCAATGAATACCTAGAGAGTTTCAAACATCTCCATAGCAGTGTTTTGAATGCTGTGTGTGGAGAAGCAAATGTTGATATGCATACAACTGCAGATTCTAAAGGGAAAATTGAAAACACGCCGAGAAACTAGGCAATATACTACAAATATTGTACGTAAGTTGAAAATATAGTACATAATACATGTCAGCCTATTATTGTTTACACTTTATTCTACGACGGCTGTTCAATAAAGAATGATGCAGTTTCATTGTTGGTACCAGGCAAGTTCAGACATGTTCAGTATCGGCTACCACTTCAATGGAGGTAACACGCGAGGAACAATATGCGACTTTGAAATTCTGCTTTTGTCTCAACGAATCTTCAGTTGAGGCCTATACAATGTTACAGGAGGTCCATGGAGAGTCTGTTCTTCCCTACAGCACAGCTCGAAGGTGGTTTAAAGTGTTTAAAGAGGGGAGATAATCAATTTCAAAGGAAGGTGGACCCGGTGCTCCAATTTGCTCACAGAAATTTGCTGACAGGTGACAGAAACATTACACATGAGACGTGTTTTTGCGCAATAGTTTCCAAGACTGCTGATTCCCGAACAAAAGGACATTCACATGCAGGTCTCTATGCAGTTAAAATTGATGTTAGAGGAAGATCCGGAGTTTCTTTCAAATGTAATCACTGCTGAAGAAACTTGGCTACATCATTTTGATCCTGAGAGCAAACAGCAAAGCTCGGTGGGGATATCTCATTCATTACCAACCCCCAGAAGAGCAAAAGTGGTTGCTTCTGCTAGGAAAGTTATGGTCACCTAATTCTTTGATATTCATGGAATGGTTTATCTGCATGTTGTACCTGCACACACATCAGTAACTGGACAGTAGTACAGGGATATCCTGAAAACATTGCAAGTCCATATCAGGCGCAAAAGACCACATTTCCGTGAAACAGGCTGGAAGCTTCACCACGATAATGTGGGGCCGCATTTTGCCAACGTTGTTGCTGAATATCTTGTAAAAATCAATGTGAAGTGTATCCCTCACCCTCCCTATAGTCCGGATTCAGCCCCATGTGACTTTTTTCTATTCCCTAACTTGAAGAAACGCCTTCGTGGGAGGCATTATCCATCATCAGAAGATGTGGTGAAGGCTACGGAGGTGATTTTGAAGGATCTCTCAAAAATGGTTTCCAGCATGTCTTTGAAGACTGACAGAAACGCTGGGACAAGTGCATCACATTCAGGGGAGACTATTTTGAGAAGGACCATCAAAATTATGAGGATGAGCAAAGGTACGTTGTCAAAAAAATCGCGATCATTCTTTATTGAACAGCCCTCGTATTTTATTCCTTCACTGTAAATCTGTGCAACTATTTCGTTGAATTGAAACACAACTCTCACAGAGTAAGACGCAAACCTGTGTATTTAAACGGAAGATAAGTGCCAGAACTATCGCGTTCCGTTTTAGAGAGGTTTTACTTTATGTGTCTGTTTATTATATCTTCGATTCCAACATATATACTAATTGTCGTGTCTTTATACATATATTAAGTAATTTGGATATCCTCTTCGAGTCATAACCTACCCGTTTTCTCCTACTTACTCGATCAAACGCTTTTTCGTAATCAATGTAGGCTATACGAGTTTCATCGATAAATTCCCTTCTTTAGGTAAACTTCCGTAATTATTATATCAATTTTACAAGCATTGTGAGTCATATTTCAAAAATAATTAGGTCTTCAAGATCCGGGCCTTGATGGTGAGTCACGAACAGCCCACAAGGAACGAAACATGGTGGCATGCAAAGAACTTCACAAGTTCTGAGAGCGGAGAGGAAAGAATAAAATGACAAGATATTTTGTATATCGCAAGCCCACACCTAAGTCTTTGCTTCAGATTTTGAAGCATCCTTAATACAAAAATATAATGGATGTTTTCGCAGTGATACTGACCCAAAGCTCAGACAGGATTTCGTAACCTCCGTTAACAGAAACCTGCAGGCAATATGCAAATGTCGCCTTGCTTGGGAAGGACGTTGTACTGGTTGTTCCACAAGGAATCGTCACTTGCTTTGCATCGTTCTTTACCACGCATACACGCGCACGCACACACACACACGCACACACACACAACACAACACACTCTCCCTTACCCTGAAAGAGAAATGTCAGGTAAGTTGTATGAGCTTCATTTTACCCGTTTTATTCATTGCCCGATGTGATTTAACGATAGAAGACGTAAATGGAAGAAAAAAGAAAAGAAATACATATATAAATATTCAAATAATGCATCTGTGAACCGAGTGGGGTGATACACTGCTAACGAGTGCGACTAGTATTCAGGAAGTCGTCGGTTCGATCCCAGTCGTTGATTCCCTGTCTCTCTTCATTCCATTTCCATATACATTTCGAGGTAATGTTGTATGGCGGTACCAGACAGATGACACGGATGTTTATACATGGTTAAGTGCTTGGTGGTTCTTCCGCCAGGTTAAAGTACGTTTAGCACTTGTTAGGGGTTCCGCGCATCTCTTTTGCCGGGCTACCTGCGACCCTCTTGCCTCCTGCGGTTTCATCACTTCGTTCCTTCCTCTTGGGAGTTGTTAGCTTGGAATACATGTCTGTAGAGGTGTCCCCTTGCAAAATTTAGCCTTGATCTTTAAATGTAGCTATGAAATTTGAGAAAATCGCATCCTGTAAGATATATATGATATTGGCATTTATGCGAAGTTGCACACAACAGCAATATTTTTGCCATTCAAATATGAATTTATATTTTTTAAATGCCTTTCTCAGTACGAATGCTCTACATGATGTGTTCAGGTTCGTTTTTAATATAAACCCTTAATTACACTGGGCAACAATGAAAATGTTTCGGGCTTAAAAACAGTGATTTTACATATATTTCGATCTGCTGAATTCAAAAATCACTATAAAATGATAGACTAGCTTTTGTTTTGAAGATAAAGTGACATTTCATTTTTTAGAGTAAAGATTTTAAATTTGGGGTATGTTTTTGGGAGAAGGACGGGACTTTAATTACATCAGAGAGAAATTTTGGAAATTAAGTGATCCAAAAGTTAAGGAAGGCATTTTTTCGAACCACAAATAAGAGAACTAGTAAAGAATCCTACATTTGACCAAGTTTTGCAGGGGAAAGAAAAAGAAGCTTGGGAAGCCTTCAAGGGTACTGTTCATGGGTTTTTAGGCAACAAAAGAGATGATAACTACAAGCATTTGGTGACTGTGCTCCTGCATAAATACCGTAACCTTGGATGCAACATGTCCTGTAAGATCCATTTTCTCCACTCCCACTTAGACTTTTTCCCTCCTAGTTGTGGAAATGAAATGTGTAGTGTTTAACGCCCGCTTTTACTACATACAGCACCGCAGGCGGTGACACTGATGATGCATGAGATGAAGATGGAGCACCGGTGGAATGAGATGCGGGAAACCAGAGGTCCCGGAGAAAACCCGCCCCAGCGCCGTGTTGTCCACCACAAATCTCACTTTGCGGTCGCCTGGGATCGAACCCGGGCCGCCTTGGTGAGAGCCAAGCGGTCTAACCACTGAGCCACGGCGTGGCCGGTCCTAGTTGTGGAGCTGTTAGTGATGAACATGGGGAGAGACATTTCTGTTATGGAACAAAGATATCAGAGCCGTTGTAATGAAGTAATGCTTGCAGATTACTGTTGGTCTTTATATAGGGATTCTGCGGAACTCCATCACAAGAGGAAGTCAATAGGCCACCACATGATTCTCTTCAGACACGACTATCTGCGAAGTATTTTTCCAGCAATTTAGAACTCTTAGCATGTAATTACCAGTTAAAAAAATCAAATGCACTTTCATTGTTGTTAGCATGTATGTAATTAAAATGTATCATTTTCTCTCAATCCGTTAATATGTAATACTTCCATCTTGTGTATATCATAGAAACTAGAACTAATAAAAATGTTTCATTGTCATATTTGTTTTTCTCAACCCAAAATTAGTAGGAATTGCCTCATGAAGTGCTAGAAACATTCAAAAATTATTTTTCGTTGTCCAGTGTTCTAATTTTAGTGGTTTGGCAAACTTTAAAATTTTAATACTGTTTCCTAATAAATGAACTATTATTTTAAAAGGGTATATGGTTATTATCTTTAATGTATCTGTGAGATATAGTAAGACATTTTTAAAGCAAATAGGTTAGAAACATCGTGTAGAGGCTTTTCAGCATGGAGAAATGCTGAAAGGATTTTTATAACTTTATATTACTTTTCAATATGCGTCTGTTCAACCGAAACTCCATATTGTTAAACACTTAAATCCACAAAATGCAGAAACAGGTATGTCTTCTTAAAGTTTTGTACTCCTCTTATTTGGTTATCAAACAAAGGAACCTTTCTATAATTATTGTCAAATTTTTTATAATAACTTTAAGTGAATAATCAGCCCTAGGTGGTGATACAGTAGCAGTTCGTTGATAACAATCGTAAATTGAGGCAAAACTGGGATAGGGTGCTATTACTGACCCTTGGTATGTACTTACGCTACGGTACCTGTAACGGCCTTCTCATGCGTGACATCAGCTGTTGGTATGTCTTTCCTCGTGAATTGTTTGTCTATCCAGGTGTGGGGTGGAATGCAGCTCCCTCTGAAGGTCAACCTGGTATGATGAAAACAGCCGGGATTTCGTGAGGAGTATCCGCAGTTTGAAGCTGAATCATCAAGATGACGGAGAGGTTACGATTCGCATCTGTCCTAGTAATTTAACTTCATCCTAGCCTTATTTTTTTAATGTATTCGTTTAAGATCGCTTCAACATCGAGTTCATGGTGCAACCATTACATTGTTAGAATACTATTAATAAATTCAACGTACTCAGAAATTATATAAATGCTCTTTCCTATTTGCTTATTTTAAGTGATACATTCTATATGTACTGTAAATATTCGGATAGTAATTTCCAATAACTGTTCAGCTACCCCATAGATAATTCTATACAATTCATTACTGTTAAAGAAGTTATTCGCTTAACGGAGTAAAATGTTCGTCTTATGTCCTCTGTGAATTGATTGTCCCTTAGTTTATATCCATGTAATTATGTTTATTTGACTGCCGATGTCAGACATAAATTCACAACTAATGGAAGTGAGTCACCTGTAGAATCCACAAACTGACATTTTGGGCTGGTATTGCTTCTTTAGAGAAATGTTCACGCTATCTACTAGATCATTGGTCTTGCCTTCAAAACAAGTTATACAGTCGATCGCAAACTTGTTCCCACACCACTTTAGATATTTTTTTCCAACAAGTTGGAGCTTCCAATCACTTTGAACAGCTTGTTTGTCAGTACTTAGACCAGGTTTATCCACAACGAGTACTGGACGAAGTCACATAAAGTGTCCAGATGTGTCACCTTGGGTCTTTTTGAGGAGAACGCGATTTAAAGTTAGTGATGTATCAAAACAGACACAACAACTTAGAAATCTGAAACATGGAATAACAGAAAGACAATGGACTTCTAAATCTTGGTTGAGTAATTTCTTAAATGGTGTCTATGATCCACTGTTATGTTGTTAAGTACGTGAGGGCTATAGTATGAATGAGAATTTATGAAGGCGTACTATCTTTGTTTACTTTATATTATTGTTTCTCTCTCGTGGATACTTATTCAACCTATTCGAATATGGAGAAACAAAATGGGCTGCTCTGTTTAAATGCTGGGACGTACCTCGATTATTAAATGCAGTCAACTGCCTTTAAAGGTAAAAGTACTAGGGGTGTTCAATAAAGAACGATCATAATTTTCCGCACTAAAATTAAAACTTATTATATTCTGTTAGGTTAGTATGAAACAAACACGCCGTAGTAGTTTCATTGCTGGAACTCCTGGTTCCCGCCTGTGAGAACCAGGCAAGTTCAGACATGTTCAGTATCGCCTACCGCTGCAGTTGAGGTAACACGCGAGGAACAATATGCCGCTTTGAAATTCTGCTTTCGTCTCAACAAATCTTCAGTTGGGGCCTATACAATGTTACAGGAGGTCCATGGAGAGTCTGTTCTTCCCTACAGCACAGCTCGAAGGTGGTTTAAAATGTTTAAAGAGGGGAGATAATCAGTTTCAAAGGAAGGTGCACCGGCTGCTCCAATTTGCTGCTCTTACGGAAGAAAACATCAAAACTGCTGCTGCCATTGTGAGAGAGGATCGATGATTTACCTTAAGACCACTTTCTGAAATACTGAACATTTCATTGGGTGTCAGCCACACGTTGGTGACAGAAACATTACACTTGAGATGTGTTTGTGCGCGATGGGTTCCAAGACTGTTGATTCCCGAATAAAAGGACATTCGCATGAAGGTCTGCACGCAGTTAAAGTTGATGTTAGAGGAAGATCCGGAGTTTCTTTCAAACGTAATCACTGCTGATGAAACTTGGCTACATCATTTTGATCCTGAGAGCAGACAGCAAAGCTCAGTGTGGAAATCTCCATCACCAACCCCCCAAAAAGCAAAAGTGGTTGCTTCTGTTGGGAAATTTATGGTCATCTCATTCTGTGATATTCATGGAATGGTTTATCAGCATGTTACCTGCACACACATCAGTAAGTGGACAATACTACAGGGATGTCCTGGAAACATTGCAAGTCCACAACAGGCGCAAAATACCACATTTCCCTGAAGCAGGCTGGATGCTGCACCACGATAATGTGCGGCCGCATATTGCCAATGTTGTTGCTGAATATCTTGCGAAAATCAACATGAAGTGCATCCCTCACTCTCCCTATAGTCCGGATTCAGCCCCATGTGACTTTTTTTCTGTTCCTTAACTTGAAGAAACGCCTTCGTGTGAGGCATTATCCATCTTCAGAAGCAGTGGTGAAGGCTGCAGTGGCGATTTTGAAAGATCTCTCAAAAAATTGTTTTCAGCATGTCTTTGAAGACTGGCAAAAACGCCGGTAAAAGTGCATCGCATTCAGCGGAGACTATTTTGAGAAGGCCCATAAAAATTATGAGGTTGAGTAAAGGTATGTTTACAAAAAAATTGTGATCATTCTTTATTGAACAGCCCTCGTATATATCGTGCAGGGGCTTTCGAAACCAGGACAGAGGACCGCAGTTAGGCCGGTGTGGGCACTAAAGTGCTTCTAATGTGACCCTAGGAATGGAGAGAGTCGAAGGGCTGTCCTCATGCTGGGTGGAGTCTTTACGATTCCAGATTCGACGTACTGTATGCCCACGAGAAGAAGGCTAGAGGGGGCTGAAGTCAGAGGAGGGTGAACTGTTTATCTGCTCCGGTAGCGGATCTGTTTACTAGGAAATGAGTGCATGAGAGTGCATACGAGTCACCCATGCTGCCAGATCTAATGTTTGTTGCAGTAAATGCAGCTATGGGTATTATGTATGGGTGAGTTATGTGATAAATGAACCTTCCATCCTTGTTATACTCGGAAGGGGAGCATATACACCGTGCGGACAGCCTTACCTTCTTGTTCTGAGCAAACAATACTCGATGCCATTCAAGCCTCTCCACAAGTCTCGAGCCGCAAGGGTCCATTAAGGGAATCCACTTGAAAAAAGTAGCTCTGCCAGAAAAGCATACAAGGTGCAGTACCAGCCTATAGACGTAACACGTCGAACACAATCGCCTGCTCCTTTAATTCTGAAACAAATGACGAAGGAAATGAATACCAGAATACCTTCCTGTGTTAGCTGTAATTCACAAGCTGAAATTCAAAGGATTCAGTGAAAATCGTTTACGAAGTATCTACCATGCTTTAATTCATTCCCATTTGGATTACTTAAATATCTTATGGGGTAACTATGTTAAATATTTAATTCATGACCTCGAAGTACTTCAAAATCGTGCCTTGAAAATAATCTACAATCTGCCCTTTAGAACAAATACAAAAACACTCTACCATGTAACTAACATTTTACCATTACAAGTAAGCATAGAGTTGTCCTTGATAATATATCTCCACAAAATAAAGATAATCTTCTAAAGTCTAATCTAACATTTGAAAGCTCCTCACACACACACACACACACACACACACACACACACACACACACACACACACACACACACACACACACACACACACACACACAAACACACACAGATATATATAATACAAGAAATAAAGGAAACTTAACAAAATCAACATTGAGCACTTCTACTTATGGTCTGAACAGCTTAACCTCACACGTTATCAACTTATATAATTCAATGTCACTGGAACTGAAACGCTGCAGGAACATAAAAGGTTTTAAAAGGAAAGTTGCTGAAAATTTACTGAAGGCATACATTGATAGCTGATGAAGTGTTACACATTTATAGCTGGTTTGATAGCTGAACTGGTTAAAAGTTAATATGGATTAATGTCCCATAGAATATGTAGCTTTTTTTCCCCCTTCCTGTAATATTTTTGTTACTATTATTTCTTGAGTTATAGTGAATGTTCGTATCTTTGTATGTTTCATGTATGTTATTCTTGTACGGTAATTCATTCCTACTATGAAAAAGTAATATAAGTATTGTTAAGGGCTGTTTGCCATCATTTTAAACATTTTTGTACTGTTCCCTAGCTTGAGCTATGGCTCTGGGAACATTTTCAGATAATAAATAAATAAAAGAAATGTCGTGATAGTAGAACAACCATTCTAGCATTTTCCTATTCGCTGGAGAAACCACGAAAACCTATGGTCAGAGTGGGCAGTAGCTGGAAATTGAACTGGGACTTAACGAAGTGACAGTGAAAAGGAAATCACATTCAGTTCGATGTTTTCACTGTCGATGAGGAGTTGTGCACAGTGGCACCAAAATCAATTTTACTTCTGATCAAGACTTGTTGAGTCGTTTGAAGAGCAAGCCGATGAGCACTCCACTTGCGGCATGCTAAATATTTTAGTATACTCAATCCTTTATGGAAGTCTTCCTCTGAAGATGAAATATCTATCTCCCAGGGCAACTTTGAAGTAGATTAATCCCAGTAGTTTTTAATGCTTAATTATTTTAGTGAGGTTTTCGTTTAGTTTAATAATGTAGTTTAACGATGTGGAGGCTATTTTTAAATAAAAGTATATTTCAATTTTTCTGAGAGAATTTTAATCCTATTTATGAGATCCAGGTTTAAATCTTCATAATATTCTTCAGTAGAGTTAGGTCGCTTAGACTTTTTCCTTTATACAAGATTAGTGATGTCCTCAGAAAAAACACGTGCTTTTAATTCACTTAAATAATATCTTGAATGTCATTGACTACCAATAAAATGTGTAAGACTTGATGCAGAACTCGGAGGTACTTCATTATATAATATAACTGGTTCTGATAGAGCTCTATTGAAACGTACACTGCTGATGCATTGCTGGAGGAGATTTTGTATGAGGAAAACCATATTTTGTATATTTGAACCTACTGAAATATTATAAGTATATATATTTTTATACAGTATCGCATGCCTTTTTTAGATCTAGAATTATTAACGAAATATGTGGATTTTGGTAGAAATTGTCTTGTATTTCAGATTCAAGTGTAATTAGACAGTCGGTGGAATTGACTTAATCAGTAGTGGGCTTCGAACAGAAGCTTGTTGCTTACGAGGATCCAGTAGTCTTTTGTTTAGAATTTTACATATTTTTCTGGTTATAACCATCAATATCTAACATATTGTAAAAATATCATGCTGGTACAGATATATTTAATTGTGTTTAAGGGATACATCATTCCTTTAGAGGGAATTTGCTTCTGTGGTTCACAAGGAATGTTATCCGTCCCAAAGCGGGAATATCTGCAGGAAATAGGACATTTTCAAACTTATGACTGTCGATATGGGAGTAGTACTGTACTTGCATTGTTATCAATATATAGAGGGACTGTCTCAAAACTGGCTTTGAAATGCTTTGAATTTATCCTCTTAGTTTGAGTCAGAGGAAGCAGCTGTAAAGGTATCTTCTAAACTGATTGTATTGACCCTGGATTCGTAAATATTGGCTTTTTTCCCCACTACGTTGTAAGGCAATTTCAATATTGGTTTTGTAACACTCTGTGGTTTTGCTCAATTTCCTCTCGGGCAGCAAGCCAGATGAAAAGACGATTAGAAATAGACGTTTCGGGAGTGTGCATTGCTTCCATCATCAGGATATTTATTAAATATTATAACCACAAATGAAACATTGAATATAACACCAATATAAACAAAGAAAAGACTATCAAAATTTGCATTACTGAACAAAAGACTTTTCAGTAAATTAAATGCCAGGTCAGGAGATGGCGTGAGTATATGAAATTAAATGTGTCAAAGAAACGTAACTACTTAACTTGATTATCAAGCCGTATTGATTTGTGATTCTTAAGTCGACGGATTTCCATTTTAAGGCCGGTTTCCAAGAGAAGCTGAACTGAAATCCAGCATCACGTTAAGCGTGCTCCTTTCAATTGGCATTTAGTTGACTGAAAACAGTCTTTTGTTCAGTAGAAGAAGAGCCGTTGTTCAGCCGTGAAGAGCGCAGTGCTAGAGAACGGACTGGAAGACTGCGTACGTGTATCAGAGGAGTTGTATGTAACTGTGAGTGTGGAGTGGACCTGTGGCAGACGAACTGGTGGAGTGTAATTATGTGCGCTACGTAATTCTATGTAATCGGCAAGTGTTCCAATTGTAATTCGGTGGAAATAAAGAACATTTTGAGTTTGTGCATTGAACTTTTAATTTCACGAACCCACAAAGTCACATTATTAAAACAATTAAAAGGTCCGACAGATTTAATCGTTTGTGAAAATATATTTATTTTAAAAAATAAACATCGCGTAATGAGTCTTGAAATACCGGCAGTCGATTCTGCTTTTAAATTTGTTTCATTTTCAGATTTTGGCAGTACTAACAAGAACATAGTGACATCTGGTGATTGTAGCATGGACGACGAGTTTGTGATTCTGGCTGACGACGTGGAAGAATTTTCACGAAATCGCGATCCTGTTCAATTTATAAGAAAAGATTCGTCATTTCTTATAAGTGAAGTATTAAATTATAAATTATATTTGTATGTACTCCTACTGTATTTTCAAGGAAGATGTTAAATTCCAAGAAATTTAAGATTTAGTCCATAGGTATGTCTTTCATTGCCCTTTGTAGTGTTGACAATGTTCGGAGGGACAGTTTATCACTGATCATTTGTATCTGATATTGTCTTCAAGGATTTTCTGGATTAAAGTATTTGGTTGTTAGATATTGGTCGGTTTTTTCTTCTACGTCTTCTAAATTATGTGGAGAATCAGTCTAAGGTCTGTTTCTCGAGAGTCTTCAGTGTATTTACTCGATGTGAAAATTGCCCGCTTTGTCGTACGACCTACCGTGACATTGTCCTAGATGTGTCGTGGTGAAGTGTTGGCTTGCATCAGTGGTGATTGATGTGGTTCAGAGGTACCGTTTTCCTGGGTGCATGAACGTCTGTATATGTTCTTTCCTATGTACAGTGTTAGGCTTGTTTGGTTTCTGAGTGTTTGTTGGATATGATTCTCTGAGATTTTGCATTTGTTGTATTTATTTAGTAGATCATTTGAGGACGTTGCAGTTTCTTGTTTTATGGTTGCGGCATCTGCTAGGTTTCCTTCCATTTTTTTCACAGAACGTAAAAAGTGTCAGAGAGATGTATATATTTAGTAGGATATGTCATCGTAGTTATTCTTTATATTGTCAGGTAATTTTCTAAGGTCTTCACATTTTATATACCTCTGACGACGAAAACTCATGATAGGTTTGTAACCTGACATTGTCATCCCCGTTTTAATACATGGCAGATGCTGATGTTCTTTGATCATATAGAATGATTGGACATACACAACGTAGTATTAATATTTCATTTTCTGTTAAGAGTAATCTGGTTTTCAGAGATACGCTATGTATTTTAATCTTTGGTGATTGGAAAATAATTATTCCACTAACGCCCGATTTCACCAACAGATGTTAAAATCGACGTTAACAAATGTAATGTAACAATTGTCACAGCGCCAACACTAATGTTAAATTTCCTGCATTTCACCAACCTGTTTTCTGAAAATGTTACCAAACCTGTGTTAACGCCAAGAAACTTGTAAATATCACAGCTAGAGAAGGCTATGGATGAGTCTTATTATTTTCTGAACGTACTGCGATGCGCTTTTGTTTTCATGGCGGATGAACAAAATCGTAAACAAAAGCCATGAAACAAATTTCTCATTGTTGGAGAAAGAATTGTTAATTGAAATGGAGACGATGTGTAAGGATATGGTGGAAAATAAGAGGACGGATGCAGTGAATGTAAAAGAGAAAGATGTCGCGGGGAAAACACCGGAAACGAATTTAATACAAATGCATGTGTCACTATTACAAGTATCAAAGAACTTGTCAGTATTACGTAAATTTAAAACGAGGTGCGAAGAACAAGTGCCTTAAACGTTTAAAGACGGGAGGTGGACAGTGTATTATCCACATAATTCAGTGAATTATAAAATCGCAAAGTTATTAATACTTGAAGCAAAGGCGAGATCGGCATATTCCTTTAGATGCATGTTCTAACTCATTATTACGCAAATTTAAAACGAGGTGCGAAGAAGGACAAGTGACTTGAACGTCTCAAGACGGTAGGTGGACAATGTATTATCCACATAATTCAGTGAATTATAAAATCGCAAGGTTATTGATACTTGAAACAAAGGCGAGATCGGCATATTCCTTTCGATGTATATTCTAACTCATTATTACGTAAATTTAAAACGAGGTGCGATGAAGGGCAAGTGACTTGAACGTTTCAAGACGGCAGGTGGACAATGTATTATCCACATAATTCAGTGAATTATAAAATCGCCAAGTTTTTAATACTTGAAACAAAGGCGAGATCGGCATATTCCTTTCGATGTATATTCTAACTCATTATTACGCAAATTTAAAACGAGGTGCGAAGAAGGACAAGTGACTTGAACGTCTCAAGACGGTAGGTGGATAATGTATTATCCACATAATTCAGTGAATTATAAAATCGCAAGGTTATTGATACTTGAAACAAAGGCGAGATCGGCATATTCCTTTCGATGTATATTCTAACTCATTATTACGTAAATTTAAAACGAGGTGCGAAGAAGGGCAAGTGACTTGAACGTTTCAAGACGGCAGGTGGACAATGTATTATCCACATAATTCAGTGAATTATAAAATCGCCAAGTTTTTAATACTTGAAACAAAGGCGAGATTGGCATATTCCTTTCGATGTATATTCTAACTCATTATTACGTAAATTTAAAACGAGGTGCGAAGAAGGGCAAGTGACTTGAACGTTTCAAGACGGCAGGTGGACAATGTATTATCCACATAATTCAGTGAATTATAAAATCGCAAGGTTATTGATACTTGAAACAAAGGCGAGATCGGCATATTCCTTTCGATGTATATTCTAACTCATTATTACGTAAATTTAAAACGAGGTGCGAAGAAGGACAAGTGACTTGAACGTCTCAAGACGGTAGGTGGACAATGTATTATCCACATAATTCAGTGAATTATAAAATCGCAAGGTTATTGATACTTGAAACAAAGGCGAGGTCGGCATATTCCTTTCGATGTATATTCTAACTCATTATTACGTAAATTTAAAACGAGGTGCGAAGAAGGGCAAGTGACTTGAACGTTTCAGGACGGAAGTGGACAATGTATTATCCACATAATTCAGTGAATTATAAAATCGCAAAGTTATTAATACTTGAAGCAAAGGTGAGATCGGCATATTCCTTTCGATGCATGTTCTAACCTCTCTTGTACTTCCGCAGTAACCGTCATAGCAACATGTTTCGACAGTCTATACCTCCGTAAAACAGTTCTCTTCGGATAGCTCCTCAAAATCATTTCTCCTCATAGGCCGTACTCTATTACGAATGCCATGTAGATGGCCTTAATATAGCAAATCGACTTCAACAGCTGCGTTCATGCTCGCCTTCTTGACTATTTACAGTTGATAGGACTTAACAACAGAAACTTGACTTGTTAGTTTAACAAGAGATTTAACACGAGTTTTACGCTAACACTTGTTGGTGAGAATCAATTTTTGTTTTAACTATTGCTAAACTCGTGTTAAGTCTTAACATTTGTTGGTGAGATTGGGCATAAGTGTTTGCTGGCTGTTAAAGCACAGATTCGGAAATTGGATTATAGGTACGCAGAAATTGATATTGATGAGTTGGTCAGTTTTCCTATTTCTGTTAGTACTCTCTAAGCATTGGCACCATGAGCTTCGATTATTGTAGCTTGTAGTTTAGTGTCGCCTGCCTGAGTTGCTGAAGAATAACTGGGTGCGGAGTGTTTATTATGCTACTATTTACTTTGGTTGGTGAAATAACTTGCTTATGTAAGCCTATAGCAGCCATAGAGCAGTAACGAAGGCAATGTTAACAAGCCTGATGTTAATTTCACTTGTCTTTACCTGGCTCGAAGGACAATGTGATTTGTTTCAAAAGTAATATTACGATGTAGAAAAATTCTTATCCTACACAACTACCGCAAGGAATACTCTTGGATGTATATAATGCATATCATTTACCATGTATATAATTTTAGATGTATATAAGAATATTTTATTGTTATTTTATGTCCTCCAACGTTAAGTCATATGAAATGATGCTCAAATGTATGCAGGTTCCATGGAGCTTAGAGCTACCTGACATTAGTCTCTCAGGATAAGGGAAAACTCCAGAAAAAAAAAATTATTCACGTAACTCACCCTGACCGAGATTCGAACTCGGGACCTCTTGAACGTGAGGCAGACATGCTACCATCAACGCTACCGAGGCGGGAATATAACAAATAAGCCGAAGATTAGTTTCCCTTCTTGAAATATAGGCAACTCTTAGGTATTTATATGAGGGCTGTTCAATAAAGAATGTTCATAATTTTTTACGGTCATCATTTTTCGCACTAAAATTCAATCTTATTATATTCTATTAGCTTAATGTGAAACAAACACCCCGCAGCAGTTTCATTGTTGGTATTCCCGGTTCGCGCCTGTGAGAACCAGGCAAATTTAGACATATTCAGTATCGCCTGCCGCTGTAATGGGGGTAACATGCAGTTAAAGTTGATGTTAGAGGAAGATCCGGAGTTTCTTTCAAACGTAATCACTGCTGATGATACTTGGCTACATCATTTTGATCCTGAGAGCAAACAGCAAAGCTCAATGTGGAAATCTCCTTCATCACCAAGCCACAAAAAGGCAAAAGTGGTTGCTTCTGCTGGGAAAGTTATGTTCATCTCATTCTTTGATATTCATGGAATGGTTTATCAGCATGTTTTACCTGCACACACATCAGTAACTGGACAATACTATAGGGATGTCCAGAAAATATAGCAAATCCATATCAGGTGCAAAAGACCACATTTTCGTGAAGAAGGGTGGATGCTGAACCACGATAATGCGCGGCCACATATTGCCAATGTTGTTGCTGAATATCTTGCAAAAATGAACGTGAAGTGCATCCCTCACCCTCCCTATAAGCCGAGTTTAGCCCTATGTGACCTTTTTCTATTCCCTAACTTGAAGAAATGCCTTCGTGGGAGGCATTATCCATCATCAGTAGCAGTGGTGAAGGCTGCGGAGGTGATTTTGAAGGATCTCTCAAAAATGGTTTCCAGCATGTCTTTGAAGACTGGCAGAAACGTTGGGACAAGTGCATCGCATTCAGGGGAGACTATCTTGAGAAGCACCATCAAAATTATGAGAATGAGTAAATGTACATTGTCAAAAAAAAGATCATCTTTATTGAACAGCCCTCGTATCATAAGCAAGGCTCGAAAACTTGGGTTTCAACAAATTATGTGTTTCACACTTTCTACGATCAAATATATGAATTTAATATGATCTAAAGCACCCAAATGAGGGTTTGCCAACTAAAATGACCTAAATGTTGTTGTTTTTAGTTCTACAGGTGATACTTAGGTATTCACTCGAGGTTCCCGCTAATGTCATTTTTCTTTCATATATCAAGGTACATTATAAATATATACCAGAAGCTATTCTTTGCTTGGAAAACATAACTCTGCAAACCAAGAGACTTAGGGCATAATTGGCAATGTTTCCAGGAAAGAACTTTCCGACAGTGGTAGTTACATGTCCTTCGAAGCTAAATTGGTTGTTTTTTCTTACCAATTTTAAATATGGTACACGTTTTCTTCTACATATGGGCTTAAATCTATTTACTTGAAGAATGTGGTAACCTACACAACAGGGAATGCTTTCACATCATGAGAACTAGCTACCTGTAAAATGTATTTTATTAAAGAGCAACATTTAAATCAAATATAGTTAAAATTTTCTGGACAGTTCAACTCAAAACTGTATTTTACAACCATTTGGCTTTTACGGTTTCTGGTTGGAGATAGACGTTTTCTTTAGTCATAATGTATTTATTATGGAAAAGCACCTCTCAGTTTTAGACTTAGACCCTGGCTAGCTCCCCCCTGTTGCATGGGGTGTGTGTTCCTCTCAGTTCGGCTGTATTATGTGGCAGGGGTTTGACTCCTTGGGTCGTCAGCCTCACCAGTGATAATTTGAAAATATCGATGTCCTCGGCTCCTCTGCTCATGAATATAGGATCTGTGGCAAGGATCTCTTGATTCAGGGCGTTTTGGGTGGATCAATTAGTGTACTTGGAAAGAAACACAGTTTAATCCTGTTGTGACGATCGGTTGTATTTCCATTACTCTCGAAATACATGTTAATTAGACGAACTCTGAATGGTAGGCTTCGCGCTGGCGTGGTTGTACTCCCGTGTCTATAACACGACTCATCGGATTGGCACCCAGCTAATAACTACCTTTAATTGAACGCGATTTCTTTAGTTTACTCGTCCGTTCAGTTTGGCCCACAGTAGCCAAATAACCTTAATGAACGCGATTTCTGTCCGCGTACTTTCGCACGTCGGTTTAGACGGGTCTTAGCCACCGACTGCTCTGGATATATATTTGTTCCTAGAGAGGTCATATGACACTTCGCTTCCTCCTTCAGTTCATTATTTTTAATTAGTTGGTCGGTAGAACGCATAAGGAGTCCCATTTACGAGAACTTCACTTTAGACCACCTAAGATGTGCCCTTCCTGTCAAAGCTATGCTTGAAAATAAACACCGGGTGCGACCCTTAAAATTTATGTTGTGGTCGTCTTTCCTAGGAGAGAAAAGTCCTACCTCTCAGAGTCTGCAACAAACTTGACAATGCACACAAGATATTTGTTTCAATACGTGTATATATTCCTTTAACATTCAATTAATCTTCCATATATTCGTTAACAGTTAATTAATCAACTCGAGGAAGAGAGTACCGTTTCACCCCGACATACATTATTTCGTTATTGTACCTAACAAATTCACTGGTAATATGGCTTATCGTGTTGCAATTTTGTTTCACATATCTGTTTTGATCAAAAGCTTTACACGTATACTCTGAACTTAAGCATTGTTATGTACAAGATCGCCTCAATTCAACTCAAAGACGACATTAATGAGATAAATAGTAGAAGTTTTTCTGGAAGCAGGGTTGAAGCCAATTCTTGTTGTTTACGAAGTGATTGCATCTTAAAGTAAAATATGATGCATTGGCAGCCTTTGTCTTTGAGATAGAGATTGCTGCAAATAGTAACTAGGAGGTCTCAGTTAACGTACGTCTTATGTCTTAGGAGCAGTAGGAGCTGTTGCATAAGAACACGGAAACGCCCTAACTTTGAAACCTTGCTTATTTATTGCTTATTTTGCTTTGAGTGTTGTTAAGCATATTGTATATGCGGTAATTAAATATCTACAGAGTTTAATTCTATCGCGCTGCTCCTGTGAGCTCAGTGAAATGTGAAAGCAATGTCGCAAGCACTCTTGATTTGTGGACGTTTTAAGTAGCTTCTGCGCAACTGTAACTTGTAAATGGTAAGTACCTTATGGGGCCAAATATGCACATGGCGTAGGCCTCTAACGAGAAAACGCCCCTCTGCAGAAATGAGGGGCCACAATACCATACGACAGCTTACGATACTGTCACAAATAAATCTACTATCTAGAGATATCAAATACATCGCACAAAGTTAATATTGCAGCTTTGCTATATCGCTCACAAAAGTTAAAAGCATGTGAACGTTGGCAATGCCCAACAGGAGCGCTGTTGCCAAGCGTAGTGCGTGTACCGGCAGAGGTTCTGTACATAAGAGCAGGTTTTACACGCCAGCAAAGGTTCCGCCTGTTTTTCCCATAATTAAACAACACATTAAATATTCTTACCTAGACACACGTCACAGTAGTGAAGCAGCAAGCACAGTTCCCTCTTCGTCTGCGAAAGCACTTAATTGAGAATGAGTCAAGCTTGTTGATCGAAAAATCACTTGTGCCAGCTTCTAGGGACATGTTTGCGCACTCGGATCACAAATTCTGGAGAAAAGATAGGTGTATAATGATAATTTAATGTAATCTTAACAATATTTCAGCCCGAGTATGACACACGACTTAAAGATGTCATTCACTTTAACAAAATATCCCACCACTACTCTGAAAACCAACTGAACAGTCACTCATTCTGTTTCAAACTGCGTTCATTGTAGGTGCACTGTGTGTTTATGCTTGAGATGAGTGTTGTAAGGAAGAAATGATGTTTTTCTGACTTATTTGTGCTGAATGGATGTATGTTGGGTAACCATAATCATGTGAAGATAAAACGTGCATTGCTCGCGTTCTGAGTATTATAGAGACAGGCTTTTTGTACGGTCATGACAAAAAAATAAAATTCTTTCTTATTATGTCACCAATTTTATTGTTTCGTTGCTACCGGAGGCCGCGGCCGGTGCGTAGGCGAGCGATGAGCGCTTGCCGAGAGAGAGACAGAAGCGTGGAGAGAAACAGAGTGATGTCTGGATAGCTCTTTCCTTCTCTTGCCGCCATGACTGGCCTTGAACGTCGGCGGCTTTCTAGACACAATGCCTGGAGGTATAAAAGCCACAAGAGTTGCCAGTCAGTTGCGAGTTGCAGTTGTTAATTGAGTGTGCAGCTGTGTGGACGTGTGGCAGACGAGCTTGAGGACTGCGTTTCTGTACTCCCGTAGGGGAGGGGATCCGTCCCCTTCAGCTGCCTAGGTGCGGGCGCTCCGGATCCTTAGCACTCGTGGTACCTCTGATGTTACTAGAGGAACCTCGGGCCGAACTGCCGAGCCCCTCCCGTAGGGGAGTTGTTCGGATTGGCTTGGACTCGAGGGGGCAGTGAGTTTCCGACACCCACGGGGAATTGGGTACCTCCGGCCAGGCTACGGCCCCCGGAGAGGGTAGAGGGTTGCCTTATAAGTCCCGGGTATTAGCCTGCAGAGCTAGTAGAAGGTGTGCTAGATCACCGGACGGCCCCACCGAGGTTTTCGGTAGTCTTTCCTGCGATGTTGACGCGCCTAAGTGGCGTATCCACTTCCATCCCCCCTTGACGTTATGCTCGGCGGGGGTCTTTTTAAGAAATCAGGTATTGTCCTATGGAAAAAGCCCCGGAGTATCCATCGCTCCCGGATAGAAGGAGGCCCGGGTCCTTGTCCTACGGGTCCAGGACTAATGTGAGTATAGTATAGCAACGCAAAGAAAATCCCTGTAAGGAATGTGCTGTCTCACAAGGAGAGCGAATATGTGTGGCAGAGAACGCTTGCTATCCAAAGAGCAGATCGTTAAAAAAACATGTGCCCTATTCACTCTGTACATTAAAACCGAGAAGATTCATTCACAAAAGTAGAAGTCGTCAGAATGTTTTTGAATGTTCTGTAACTGTACTGACATGGGGTGTCATAAATCTGTCCAGGGAGGCTGTGGAAACCTTCGCCAACTCCCCTGCGTCTCGTCCCTCGGAGACTTTCTCTCCTGTGGAGGAGTATAGAACCTCTGCGCTTAACTGAGTTTGTGTACGTTACGTCATATCGCAGTTGTAAGGGGTGTGCAAGGTGTTTTATTTACTTGTAACAAAGAGCAATTTTAAATTTCTGAAAACAAGTCTTTTAATTCCATGAACCCACGAGGTCACAAATAAGATTGGCATCTATGATTTTCAAATGTTTATCAGAGCGTAATTAATGAAGACAATGTTCTTAGTTCAGGCGCGTGAGATGCTGTACCACATTCGGCAGCGCTGGTAAGAGGAGCAAGCTTAGCATTCGATAGAGTCTGCAGTACGGCCTTTAACTTTTGCGAAGATTATAGCACAAGAGGCGTAAGTCTTACTGATATCACTAATAGAGAAGGCTATCACGGCCGGTGTTTTGTTCAATAAAAGATGATTTCAGGCTAATGCGCCAGGGTCCACTGGGTTTCCTCACCTCTCTCCTAGACGTTTCTCTTGCTACGAAGTGAAGTTGCTACGAAGAGACCAAGGAGAGCGTATTCAACGACACTAGAGGAACCTCGGGCCAAACATTCGAGCCCCTCCCTGATAGGGAGTTTTTTTGATTGGGTTGGACTCGAGTGGGCAGTGTGGGAGATCGGGTACGTCTCCGGACGGGGTTGAGGGAAGCCATTAATATTCCCGGGTACTAGCCAGCATAGCTAGTAGAAGGTGTGCTAGATCACCGGGCGGCCACACAGAGGTCATATCGGTAGCCTCCCATTTTGGAGTTGACGCGCGTAAGTGGCGTATCCATTTCCATTCCGTCTTGAGTCCACAGGACCAGATGGGGGGGGGGGTTGTTAGTCTCTAGGTCTTGCCCTATGGGAATCCCCACGGAGGCGCCGGGTGCCTTTTCGGGACAGCTGGGTAACTACCTGGTAGAAGGAGGCCCGGGTCCTTGGTCCTGCGGGTCCAGGACTAATGGCAGTAGATCCTCTGGCATGAATATTCAACGACACTGATGATGCCTGCCGTAGTTGCAAAAGAAACGTCTGGGAGAAGGTGGACCACGGCCTTTCAGCCCAATCATATTGATATTTTGGATGTATAGCCGTAAGCCTTCTCAGGTAATGCTAGAGTTGATGATATTAGTACATCCGTGTGAGAGGAATAGATTTTGTTCCATTCTGTTTCCATGTTATCACTACAAGTTTACGACAACACATTACGTGGCAGCACACAAAAACAGAAGTTAAATAGTCACTCCGCAGCATAGATAACTTGCACAAGCGCTTTTTCCATACCATTCATTATATGAACTAATATGTAATGTATGCAAAATTACCTACAGAATAACAAACATCCACATGTGTCACCAGGTAAGTAATTACACCACCCAACATGAAGTTTACCTCCACGAAGATAATACGTGTTTTAGTCAATTTTCACATATAGAGTCTGAAAATTATTCTTAAAATGGCATATCATGACACAACTTGTAGATATTTTAGATATACATCGCCGAAGATAAATTCGCGTACCAGCCGGTAACACGCGTGTCGTAGTTTGCCCATCCTTGTTCTTTACGATTACTTATACAGGTACTTACAAAATGTATAGATGATTTTCAACACGAAAATTCTGAAAGTTGGAGCGGTTCCCCTCCTTGTGGGTTGGATTTATATCACATGATGCGGTGACCTATCTGAAGTTGGATTCGCCTCACGCGCGCAAAAGTTTCGCGCTCCCTCGGTGTGGTGACGCATGTAGAAGCCAAACCTTACCTTGATGTAGAGGGCATGAACCTGTCGTCTAAAAGCCATGAAGATGAAGTTCTCGAAGATTTCTATAAATCTTCTCTCCGGCAGCTGCGGCGAGGTGTGGTATCGATACAAAAGGGATTTCAATTTTAGACAACTATGGAATAAAATAATTAATACAGTTTCATTTTACTTGGAATTATATTTCTTGACATCATTTTCTTCTTTACATGCGACTTTTTCCACTGATGTATATATCCCTTTTTTATATTGTAATTTTCTCATTTTATTTATAAATGATGCAACGGTTTTTTACTTAAATTATTTATCGTAGCGTCGCGTCTTCGATGTATATTTTAAACGTTTACTAAACGTTCATAAATGATGAACTCCAATAACTTCTCGTAGCTACAAGAAGCTTTTACCGAAAACGCGTCTACCCTCTTCGAGAGATAAAGCCAGAAAAAAATTTAAGAATAAAATCATTGGTTCTTTTTTTTTTTTTTTTTTTGTTGCTAAGCCACCGCAATACTTAATTCTGATTGGTCCTACGCTACAATTTGGGATTTCAATAAACCTAAGCATTTGTTGCATCATCTATATGGCCTGCTTGGTTATTAACTTACGTTGAATTACAGATGACCATGTTTACTTAATATGTCCATGTATGCAATATCAGCTTCAAAGCGAAAGACTTTTCTAGAGAAAGTAGACTTGAATGATTTGGCACGTGACTTAAATTTCTCAAAAGAAGAATGTGAACTTGCAAGTTCCAGCCTACAACAATGGAAATTACTTGCATCCAGTGCAAAAGTTATAGTGTTTCAAAATAGAGATTAGAAATTTGGAAAATAATTTTCAATGGAAGAGAACATATCTTTTTGTATAACTCAATGGTTTAATGAGTGAATCAGTTACTGAGCATAATCTAGATCACTTAAGTTAAATGATGGAAATTAATCATTTGCTCACACTCGTCGTGTATAGGCTAGGTTTGGGATGTATAAATTCAACTGGAAAATGCCATGGTCGGGATTTGAAGCACGGATCTCCTGGTTTCCGTCCAGTCGCTCTTACCCTTTGAGCTAGCATGGCCAACTTGTCGTCATGACATGAAATTCTCCAATTGACTCATATATATTTTCCCGGTAAAACACTAGGGGATCTCGCATTCGAGATACACCGTTTGTGGCGAATTACTATTTTAAGTACTTAAATCCCAGGCTTCATCATTTCTAACTCTTATTATTTAAGTTAATTGATGGAAATTAATCATTTCTTCACACTGACTGTATATGGGCTGAGGTTTAGGATAGATAGAGTCAACATGAAAAATTCAATGCTTAGCCTATATACAGCTAGTGCAGAGAAATGATTAATTTCAATCAATTAACTAAAATAGTAAGAGTTAAATGATGAAGCCTGGGACTCAATTACTTACGATAGTAAGTCGCCACAAACAGTGTATCTCGAATGCGAGAGCCCCTAGTGGTCTACCGGGGAATATATGAGTCAAATGGAGAATTTAATGTCAGGACGGCACGTTGGCCATAGTAGCTCAATGGGTTAGAGCGACTGGACGGAAACCAGGAGATCTGTGGTTCAAATCCCGGCCATGGCAGTGAATTTTTCATGTTGACTCTATCTATACAAAATCTTAGCCTATATACGGCTAGTGTGAAGAAATGATTAATTTCCATCAACTTTCCGTGCAAAGTAAAAAAATATTTCTTATGCAAAAGAAGGTTATAAGAATCATTACTAACACCCACACCAGATGCTCCTGTAAAGATCTTTTTACAAGATTGAAGATATTAACGCTTCCTTGCATGTATATATTCTCGATCCTAAAATTCTTTGTATGCAATCGTGCCTTATTTGCAACAAATAATGTAATTCACAAAATAAACACCATACAAAAGTATAATATCCATTATCCCAGTGCTAAACTTTCTTACTTCCAGAAAGGTGTGTATTATGAAACTATCAAAATATATGGCGCACTTCCTAATGTTCTTAAAGTAAAAATTGATAATTTCGGTGCTTTTAAAAAAGCTGTTAGGGAGTATCTTTGCTCAAGATCTTTTTATTCTGTACAAGATTATCTGAATGACAAATTATCCTTATAATGCTTCTGTAGCTCTGTAAGTAGTATCTAACTGTACCAATGACAAAAAATTACCAATAAATCCTTGATACAGGTTGAAAGTTTATTCTTAATGTATATTTATTCAAGAAATAACAATGAATGGAATCCATTGCAAAAAGTTTTAGACGTACTGGCATATCATATATAATTATCCCTGCTTTGTTTTCCATATTGTTGTTCATATTGCCTGTATACTATAATATGTGTCTTATGTTAACTTTTGTACATATATATGCTATTAAACTTTATACCTCTGGACATGTTCAATGTTCACAGCCTTTTCTGGCTACAATTGAACCTACTGAACGCAAATCAATCTAATCTAACTTAAATAATAAGAGTTAAATGATGAAGCCTGGGACTTAAGTACTTATGTAAGTCGCCACAAGCGATGTATCTCGGATACGAGAGCCCCTAGTGGTTTACCGGGAAAATATATGAGTCAATTGGAGAATTTAATGTCATGACGGCAAGTTGGCCATTGTAGCTCAAAGGGTAAGAGTTACGGGACGGAAACCAAGAGATCAGTGGTTCAAATCCCGGCCATGGCATTGAAATTTTCAAGTTGACTCAATCTATTCATAATCCAGATGACTGCAATTGTTATAGACTTATCAAAGTACAGGTTAAAAGTTGTGTTACTTCATAATGCTAGCAAACTTACATCTGTCCCAGTTTTCCATCCTGTACGTCTTAAAGAATGTTGCGAAAGTATGGCCAAAATTGTACGTGTTTTAAAATATGAGGTTCATTGTTGGAAGATTTTTGGTGGCTGGTTTGCTGCTTGTATTACAAGGGGGATTCACAAATTATTGTCTTTGTTTTGTGGAGCAACCGGATTTGCAAAAGTATTATGTGGTAGAACAGTGGGGCAAGCGGCAGGAATATGTCCTAGGGGAGAGTAATGTAAAACAAACAGCATTAGTTCAGCCTGATAGATTCTTCTCCCTCCCTTACATATAAAACTTCGGCTGACGAAGAGTTTTCTTAAGGTACTAACAGCGACGGTAGTGGATTTGCACATTTGCAAGGCAAATTCCACAGTTAACCTACAAAAAGTTTGAAGAAATATAATAAAATAAAATCTGCATATCTGATAGCCCGGTTTCTGGAATCTATACCAGGCAAACTTATGCAAACTTCATTTTTAACTTTATTAACTTCTAAGTCATATTTCACAAAACAATTTACAAATTTTGCAGATATAATCTACTTGCTACCTTAACGAACTAACTAAACCTACAGGTTACTGGATTCCAGTAACCTTACAAATCTACTCATCTAATCTATCAAAAAGTCTTCTTTCTACTTTACTTCTACTCCAACAATATAAATCAAATCTACATTTCTACTACATCTTTATTAGCTATGACAGACTTCGAAGGATTGTTTCCTACAATTTTAAAATTTCCTCTTCTGTAACTGGTATCCAAAGCTTCCTCCTACTGGTATACATCTCCCAAAGAGACTGGCATCAGTAGATGGAGCTGGTTTCAAAGTTGAAAAAAGGAATTTTTGTTGGACCTCAAATCCGAAAACTCGTGAGGATGAAATGTATGAAAAAACGTTACAACTGTAGGATCAGCAGCTTTTAATCATTTTCAAGTGTTGCGTGTGGCTTTCTTGGAAACACAAAGGAAAAAAGTAATAAAACATTGGTCTCAAATTTGTTGAAATGCTACTAAAGCATGGACTGTAGAATGTCTCTGAGAATCCGTTTCCTCCATTCACATTTAGACATCCTTTTTTCGGAAAATCTGGGTGTTGTTAGGGATGAGCAGGGGTAACGGTTTCATCAGGACATTCCTGCCAAGTGGAAGAGGGGCCAGGGTGCTAACCACCTAGTAATAATGGGGCATTATTGTTGTTTCTGTTTAGGGAAAGCAGACAGGAGTACAAGAGCAATCGCATGCTACCAAGTACTTTAGAGCAGAGTTATAGGTAACTTCCTTGATTATATAGTCTAGATTCTATTGCATGCATGTAGAACAACATTTTGAATTAACGTTAGATCACTAGGATTTCTTGTGTATCATTATGGCACAATAATAAATGCAACATAAGACCTTCAAACCTCGCAGGTGAGAACCTAAATGCCATCATAACTCTTTAACCTGACGTGATAGGAGATTTCAACAGAAATTGTCAAAATCAGCACATCTTTTTGCTTAAGTATCACTTGCTTTTATCGCGGATATATGAAAACGTTTTTTTTTTTTGTCGAGTAGTGTTATCATCAGACATCGGATGCCGTACACCTTAGCAATCAATGTACGCACACAGGTACTATACAAGATCAGGCGCTACGTCCGATGTCAACAAGTATACCGAAGCGCTGTGTGTGTACAGTCCGGTACGAATACAAAGTGTGAGCTACGTTACAACGTGTCATCCTCCTCATTGCTTTCGTTGCGGGAATTACAGTAAACAACCATGCACATTCGTAAATTGTCGAATTTGAATTTTCTGCAACTCTTACTAAAACTATATAAACATCTTGGGAGAAAGTTCGTTCAACGACACATGACGTTAATGGTTCATATGAGTAGTACAAATCGTTTTCATTTCTTTGTCCGAGACTTAGTTTATTTCTTATATTACGCAGCACTGAAAATCCAGTATTTTTGTGTTGAATACTGGACAATTCATTTTTTGTTCGTTTGGTAGGTGGTGCATTCTGTATATTGTTACTTTTTGCAGAGACCTCCTCGACAGCTCGAAAGTACATTCTTCAAGCTGTTTAATGGTTGTTGATAATACCTAAAACTTTTGATTTATAAAATGGAAATTGTGCAATAATTGTTGTGAAAGTAATGCTATTGACACAATATGTCCAACACCTTGCACTCCCTGGAAAGCAGATCTACCTGCGTGGCGAGCAGTAGTTGTACTGAAACAAAAGCTACGCGTTGCGAACTGGACTGTCCCTGCGTGTTGTCCCTGGGACTGACGTCAGCAGTTATATACTGCGAGACTCGTAAGCAAGCCGTGCAGTACAGGACACTCAGGATGATCTACGATACCGAACGTACGTTTCCATCACACATCCTACACTCCCATTCTGGCATACCTTACGTTGAGAACGTTGTGCATGAAGGCTCGCGCACATTGTGTGCCAGAATCATATCTCACCCCAACCTTCCAGTTAATACACTAGGTCAATATGGCCACCACGCATCAATAAGGAGAAAGAGCTATCGCCTCCCTAAGGACGCCCTTGGGCGGTGAGTTCAGCCTCTCGTCCCTTCACTGCCAAACTCCGTCTGTCCCGGCCATACCGGGGCTGGATTTGACTTGTCGGCTGACCACCGCCAGTCGAGTCGAGTCCTTGAACCTAAATGTTCCCCAGTTGCCACACGACCTCTCGCTCCTTGCCCCGCCACACTGGACGGAGCCAGCAAGCAGGCCGTTCCTGGTGTGGCGGCATCGGGCACTGGCTTCCTTTCTGGACGCTCATCCCGCAACCAGGAGCTTTAGCAGATGTCGAATCAGGTCCATCATCCTACAAAGACATAAAAGCTTGAGAAATGACAAAATCTATAAGACCGCACGGGTAAATCCGCTCAGCGGATAGGTACCGTGGCGCTCAGTGCACCGCCCGGGAGCACCTGGATGACTTGTTCTCGCTCATGGCTCATGGCTCACTTCATATTCCTTTAAAGGTGTACAGGCTCCGATGTCTGCTCATCATCATCGTCGTCGTCAACATCATCAGCAGCAGCTGCAGTTTATCAATTTGTTCATAGTCATAACTATTATGCATTGGATGCTGCTTCACATATTCAGGGCCGCATCACACCCTTAATGTATACTGACGGTTACTATTAGTTTAAATATGCAGCACCATTCGTATTCAATTTGGCGGAAATATTAAAGAATCGGCCACTAGTGACGTAGTTTACTTCACCTCTAGCAAATACCTCGAGCTCAGAAGCTCGTACTTTACAGGTCTTGCTCTAGGCAAGCTTTTATCATGGAGGTCACTTTCATATACTGTTTGCTTCTATAAAAATAGTTGCGTTGTTTTCCTTATTGTATAAGCTTATGTAACATAAGTTTTTCCTCATTTGCTTAAGTAAAGAGTATGCTATATTTAACCAAATCTTTCGATACTGATAATTCTTTGGAAATGATCTTCTGAATAGAATGAATAGAAAGAGATCGACACTTTCGCTCAGATGTGCTTAGGCATTCGCCTAGATCGCTTTCCCTCCGAAAGGTAACCAGTTTCAGATGGCTAACCTTTGACTCCATCCAGAGGGTACCAGTTCTCTCTGTGAATGGCCAGATAAAACATTCACTGCACGAAAACTAAATAATAAATGATGTAATCAATCTGAAACGAAGGGGAGGTTTGTGCTTGTCTCATCTCCCATGATACTTTTCCTCCACAGCTTTGATGTGTTGATGGAACCATTCTTCTGGTTCTTCATTGAAATCGCCAAGATTGACAGGAAATCTGTCTAACTGGCTATGGGAGAATTGTGCCTTTATGCCCGTATAACCCCAAATTATATTAGTCCGAGAGCATGCTTTGGACCAATTCTTCATAGTTGTGTGCTTTATGGTTGCTAATGAAATCCCTTACTACAGAGTCAAAATTTACTACATGTCCTACTCTAGGCAGATGGTTCAATGTCATGCATGACTTTGCTGAAATTCAAATACTTGATATGTTTCCAAATTAAAGGATCGTCGAAGAATTCCAGTTTAAGATTTTCACAACTAAATGCACGGAATGATCTGTAAAATTACTGTCGGTCCAGTACAAGAAAGCAAGCTAGAGGAATGTGTAATGCAATCGCTTTTGCTGTGTTTACGGTCGTCTTCCGGATTTTTTTTTTTTTTTTTTTTTTTTTTTTGTAATTTTACGTCCTCCAACGTTACTTCATATCGGACGATGAACGGAATGGGTGAAATGGTGGTCAAATGAGCCCAGGGTCCATAGAGCTTAGAGTTACCGGTCATTCGTCGTTCAGGATAAGGGAAAACCCCGGGAAAAACCGTATCCAGTTAACTCACCCTGACCGAGATTCGAACTCCGGATTCTCGGTTAGGGTGAGTTAACTGGATAAGATTTTTCTGGGGTTTTCCCTTACCCTGGTAGACGAATGTCAGGTAGCTCTAAGCTCCATGGACCCCCGGCTCATTTGAGCATCATTTCACCCATTCCATTCGTCGTCCGATATGACTTAACGTTGGAGGAATTAAATTAAGAAAAAAAAAAACTAAAGAAAGAAAAAGAACTCGGGACCTCTTGAACGTGAGTCATACTCGCTACCATCACGCTACCGAGGCGGGCACCTTTCGGATATGGATGCTAGGTTCATGTAAACTGCACAGTGTTGTCACATAACTCATCCAAGTATAATACGTATCAGTGCAGTTACTGAAACGAGCAACAGGTCTGGGAGCATGGCTGACTCATGTGTACTCTCACACACTGATTTCGTGGTAAACAGATACACTAACAGAACAGAGCAATTCCAGCTCTCCCTCTTCAGGCCCTGCGGGGCGGGCAGTACTTAAAGCATGCTTCTTTTTACTTAAAGAAGTAATGTTTCAATTATGAAGCCTGGGACTTAAGTACTTACAACTTAGTAAGTCCCCACAAAAAGGTGTGTATCTCGTCGTATATGAGCACCCCTAGTGCTTCAACGGGAAAGTCCAAGTCAGTTGGAGAATTTAATGTCATATAGGCATGTCGGCCATAGTAGCTCATGGTTTAGAGCAATCGGACGGAGACTGTGAGATCCGTGGTTCAAATCTCGTCTATGGCATGAATTTTTCAGTCTGGCTCTACTCATCCAAAACTTATCGTACACACGGCTAGTGTGAAAGAAATGATTAATTTCCAGTAATTAATGCAATTGGAATTTCAGTTTTATATGAAGCTTTGTTCTTATCAACCAAAGGCTTACCTATGTGTGATGCTCGATATTATAGTTTCCCTTGAAAGCCATGCCACCGCTTCTTAGAGATCTTCCAACGTGGACATAAATCTGGGATGCCATTTTCATCCCTTTTGCTGGACAAATAAGGTACAGATCATCTCCAAATCAACACAAGTAAGTGTTGATGATAACGAAATTCCTGCAGAATCATTTCTTCACAAAGCCTTGTTGGGTTGATAATTGGAATGGACACATTTTCATTATCACTGTGTAGCATATACATTTCGAGCCTTTGAAGGATTTATCTATAAAAAGTCAGCAGTATTCTGATTGATACTGCAGTAGATTCGTTTGTGGCAGTAATATTGGGATATCATTGAAGTATTCAATGTCATTATCTTCACTGAAGTATGGTTGCAGTTCTTTTCTTTTACTTTGGACGCCAAGAACCAGAAGCGTGCTTAGACTGATTGTGGCCTCGTATAAAGCCACTTAGTTCGTCCTGAGACAACTGCTGAAGTGTTGAAGTGCTGCTATTTGTATTACATTGCACGTCCGGCAGTTATTCAACATATGATGAGGAAACTTCGCAATGTTTGGTAAACACTGCTGGCACCGAAACATTTTTGCTGTGTAGCACAGGGTCATCTTCCTGACTCCATGAGGTTACTCCCACTTCCATTTCTTGCATTTACTAAAGCCTTTATGTTCTAGTACAAAAATAGCAGTCGCTGTGTTTTGATTGTTCCGTTCACATCATAAGTACTCAAAAGTATAATTTTTTCTTCCTTTTTACCACTGGTGTAGTCCTCCCACACATGTTTTACAAACTTTATAGCGGGCCCAATAGTTATTCTGATCCCCCAGATAAACACCTAAGCCCTATTTCACCAACAGAATTAAGAATTAACACGAGTTTAGGAATAGTTATAACAAAATTTGCATTTCACCAACAAGTGTTAGCTTAACACTTGTGTTAAATCTCTTGTTAAACTAACAAGCCAAGTTTCTGTTGTTAAGTCCTTATCAATTGTAAATAGTCAAGATGGCGGATGTCAACACAGCTTTTGATGTCAATTTGCTATATTTAAGACCGTCTAAATGGCATTGGTAGTAGAGTACGGCCTATAAGGGGAAATAATTTCAAGGAGCTATCAGAAGAAAATTGTCTACAGAGGTATAGACTGTCGAAACAAGTTGCTATGAAGGTTACTGGGGAAGTACAAGAGAGGTTAGGACATGCATCGAAAGGAATATGCCGATCTCGCCTTTGCTTCAAATATTAATAACTTTGCGATTTTATAATTCACTGAATTATGTGACTACTGGCCACCTACCGTCTTGAAACGTTCAAGTCACTTGTCTTTCTTCGCACCTCGTTTTAAATTTACGTAATAATGAGTTAGAACATCCATCGAAAGGAATATGCCGATCTCTCATTTGCTTGAAATATTAATAACTTCGCGATTTTATAATTCACTGAATTATGTGGATAATACACTGTCCACCTCCCGTCTTGAAACGTTCAAGTCACTCGTCACTTGTCCTTCTTCGCACCTAGTTTTAAATTTACGTAATAATGAGTTAGAACATGCATCGAAAGGAATATGCCGATGTCGCATTTGCTTGAAATATTAATAACTTCGCGATTTTATAATTCACTGAATTATGTGGATAATACACTGTCCACCTCCCGTCTTGGAACGTTCAAGTCACTCGTCACTTGTCCTTCTTCGCACCTAGTTTTAAATTTACATAATACTCACGAACTTGTTTCGTGTTTCTGGTAGTGTCACATGCATTTGAATTAAATTAGTTTCCAGTCCTTTCCCACATGACATCTTTTTCTTTTACATTCACCACATCCATTCTCTTATTTTCCACGATATGCTTATTCTTCGTCACCAGTTCAATTAACAATTCCTTCTCCATCGATGATAAATTAGTCCCACGGCTTGCCTTACGATTTTGCGCCATTTTTTCAGCTGTGTGTAGAAGAAAATGCAAACAAAAGCGCATCGCGGTAGGTTCAGAAAATAGTACGACTCATCCATAGCTTTCTATAGCTGTGATATTGTGACTTTGTGGGTTCGTAGAATTCAAAGTCCAATTGCCGAAATTCTAAATATTCTTTATTTCCGTAGCAATACACTGTTCAATTGTCACGTAACAGCATTACGTCACATATCACAATGTACAACACCAAGGTTGATGACAATAACAAACAGTGGTCAGTTTACATCATCAGCTCTCGTACAACACTCAGCTGTTCTCTGCTTACCTCTCCCACGACTGTTCTACAACTGATACTTGGCCAGTCTTCGCCTTCTTAAATACAAATTCGAGAATCTTCTAGAAGAATAAAGAAACCGAATATTCTATCACATTACACAAGCGTAACTTAATCTATGCCGGCAAGTCCTTTATCACAGCTATCTTCATTTGCCGTCCCCTTTGTGTACACTAGCCGCGCTTTTGTTAACTGCTTATGCAAGCTCCTTATTACCGTGAAACATTATCCGCCGTCTATTATCTATTTGCGCCGAAACCGTTACCGCGGTAATATTTACAAGTTTCATGGCGTTAACACGTGTTTGTTAACATTTTCAGAAAACATGTTGGTAAAATGGAGGAAATAACAGCTTTGTTATCTCTGTGACAATTGTTACGTTACATTTGCTAACGTCGATTTTAACATCTGTTGGTGAAATCGGGCATAAGTATATAAAACAGTTTGCTTCACAAAGTTAGTAACGTTCTTTCTATTTTCCAGCGATGTGCATTCTCTACACATGTAATAGGTTCGGTAACGTCATCGTAAAGAATTCATATTATATATTTCACTACAACTAATAACAAGATATTAATATGCAATTTGACACAATGCAAAGTTAGAGGAGAATAACGAACAAAACCCAAAAATGTTTAACAAATAGCCGCATCTTCCTTCATATAGGTATCATAAGGCCTACTTGATGAACATTCTGTATCTTAATAACTAGAACCAATTAATAAAAAAAAGCGAATGGCAAATTCGAATTCAGCACCTTCATATTCGTTGCAACTACAGCTGCTTTTGCCAACGAAAATCGTTCTCCATGCAATTTATTCTTGATGTTCGGGAACAAAATGAAGTCATTGTGTGCCAAATCAGGACTGCATGGCAGATGACCCATTAATTCTATTTGTTGAGCCTTCAAATACTCTGTTGTTAGACGAGATGTGTGTGCACTCGCACTGTCTTTATGAAGAACGATCCCTTTCATCCCCCGTAATATTACCGCAGGTGTCCCACAGGGTTCCATCTCGGCCCCGACTCTATTTAATATATACATTTCTGATATTCCTGACTTAGCTCCGACTTCTTTAGCTATTTACCCAGATGACACAGTACTATATTATTCTCCTGTTAATCTCCAGCACGCACAACAAGTAGTACAGCTCTTTAGATCGCCTAACTCATTGGTTCAGCACTTGGCGGATCTCATTGAACCCTCAGAAAACCGAAGCTAAAATCTTCACTCTTCGCCGATATACTCCGCTTCCTCCGTTGTATCTCTACAGGAACAATGTCCCTTGGCTCCCCACTACAACTCCCGTTAAATACCTTGGAGTGCTTTTGGACTGTTGAGTCCAGTTGAGTCCAGAGGTTCTACTCCCATTAGCCTTGAACCCGTAGGAACAAGACCCGGGCCTCTTTCAACCAGGGAGTTTTCCGAGCAAAGGGCGCCCGGCATCCTCCGTGGGGCTTTCCATAGGGCAAGACCTAGTTTCCTAACAAGCCTCCCCATCTGGTCCTAGGGACACAAGACGGGACGGAAGTGGATACGCCACTTACGCGCGTCAACACTCAAGGTGAAGACTACCGATATGACCTCGGTGGGGCCGCCTGGTGATCTAGCACACCTTCTACTAGCTAAGCAGGATAGTACCCGGAAACTTAATGGCTTCCCTCAACCCCGTCCGAAGGCGTACCCAATCTCCCACGGGTATCGGGAACACACTGCCCCCTCGAGACCATCCCAATCCGAACAACTCCCGAAGGAGGGGCTCGGAGTGCTTTTGGACTCTCGACTGACCTGACGTGCTCATATCGATCGTCTTATATCACTGGCCTCCGGGCGACTTTCCAAACTCTCACCTCTGTTACATAGCAGTTCCAGCCTCGGCCTACAGTCTTCATTGTTACTCTACAAATCACTCGTTCGTCCACTTATTACATATGCCTGTCAAGTGTGGGGGACCGCACACACATGTCATCTCGTCGTCTTCAGGTCATACAGAATCGCTTCATGCGCATCGCTACCAACGCTCCATGGTTCATCCGTAATCAGCAGCTCCATCACGAACTAGGACTGTTACCTCTTCACGACTACATTCGCAGGATCGCTCGTCGTTTCTTTTCCACACTGCAAGAAGTTCTAGGAGCTGTGCATTATAACATCAGCGTGCGCACGCGCCAGTCCTAACGCTTAAAGAGGAGACTACCACAGGACCTGCTTCTAAGTGATACATCTGATTCGAGTGATTCTAGTGCTTGATGTCTGTCTTACAACTTCAATATTGAAATAATTTCTCAGAGAGTAATATTGGAGTTCTAACTTAATGTAGTTAGGGGGCGGCCTGCTAGCCTACCCCTGAGTGTTATTGTCCTTATTGTATTGTTACCTTCTTTTCACTCTGATCTGTAAAGCCCTGTACTGCTGATCGATTAATAAAACAAATTATAAAAAAGAACGATCCTACGGTACCCATTAGTGTTCCTTACTTCACCGAGGACTTCCGGCAAAAAATGGTTGTGTACCAATCGGTATTGATCGTTTTACGTTCCTCTAAATGCACTGTTGCCACATGGCTACTTTTGCTGAAGAAGCAAGTGACCATTTGCTTCGAAGTGCTTTGAGTGTGAACAACTTTTGTTTGATTTGCTTCATTTTTAAACACACACACACACACACACACACACACACACACACACACACACACACACACACACACACACACACACACACACACACACACACACACACACACACACAGTCGACTGCTGTTTAAGTTCCAGCTGATAGGCAGAGATCCATGCCTCGTCACCTGTTACAATCTTATGTACCTCTTTTGAGGCAACGCCATTGTATTTCTTGAGCATTTTTGTACACCAGTTGACACGAGCATCTTTTTGAGATTGCGTCAAATTATGTGGCATACAACGAGACCAAACCTTTTTCACGGCTAAATAATCATATGATATTTTACGAGGCATTTCCGTAAAATAAGGTCTCAAATTTTATTTAATATAGGAAACACGTTTTTTGTCAATGAATGTTACATTGATGGAAAGGCGGAACTTACAGCTATTTTTCAACGAAATCGCCATTGCGATCGATGCACTTTTGCATGCGTTGTGGCAGTTTTTGTATACCCCTGTCATAGCGCTCTCCCACCAATTGCGCAGGTAGCGCTCAACCTCGGTTTTCAAATCATCGTCGGTCTGGAAATGTGTTCCACCCAGGTGTGACCTGAACTCAGGAAACAGATGATAATCACTAGGTGCTAATTCTGGACTATAGGGGGGATGGGTGAGGATGTCCCATTCCAACTGGGCCAGGAGATCAGCCGTTGCATGTGCTGTATGGGGACGAGTGTTGTCGTGACTAAAAATTACTCCCTTCGTCAGCATTCCCCTCCTTCGATTTTGAATGGCACGTCGCAATTTTTTTTGAAGTCTCACAGTAGCTAGCGGCGTTTATTGTTGTGCAGGTAGGCATAACCTCGTAAAACAATACACATTTTCTGTTCCAGAACACACTGGCCATCACTTTGCCGGCAGAAAATGTCTGTTTGAACTTTCACGGCTTCGGCGAATTCGAATGCCGCCACTGACGAGAACGTTCTTTAGTTTCTGATGTTGTGTAGTGCACCCAGGTTTCATCGCCAGTGACAATTGAATCCAGTAATTCCTCGTCCTGTTCTGCATAGCGCTGCAGGAATTGGTGGGCCGCTTCAACACTTAGCCGTTTATGGCCTTCGGTGAGCATTTTGGGGACCCACCTCGCACTCACCTTGCGATAATGCAAATGTTCGGTCAAAATCTTGTCAATCGTAGTCTTACTGACTTCAGCGATAAGTTCGTACAGATCTGGAACTGTCACACGCCGATCTTTAAGCATCTCTCGTTCCACTTTTGGAATTGTTTCGGCTGAAACCGAAGGCCGACCAGAACGCTGTTCGTCATGGACGTCTGTACGTCCGTCTTTGAACCTTCTGACCCACTTTCTCACGTTTTTGACGTCCATACACTGTGGTTCATAGGCTTCGCATAACTGACACCTTCCTTCCTAACCGCTTCCTGACACCAGTGTGACTTTGTGGGTTCGTGAAATTAAAAGTCCAATTGCACCACTCAAAAATGTCCTTTATTTCCACCGAATTACAATCGGAACACTTGCCGACTACACAGAATTACGTAATGCACACAATTACGATTCACCAGTTCGTCTGCCACAGGTCCACTGCACGCAGTTACGTACAACTCCTCCCGACGCGTTGCTTATATAGGACCAACTGGTCAATCTAGAAGGTTCCGGATTAGATGAAATATACTGTATGTTCGAGAACTCAGGGGAAGGGGAAAGAGACGGCACAGTGGCCCGCGATCCCTCTCCCAATCATCCCTTCAGTTAGTGACAGGAGACAAATGGGTAGGCGTGGGCTGAATGCTTCACGTCTGACCCTACTGCCGGCCAGTTCTATAGGGAGTTCCGACGTTCGGGTGACAATATGCTGGTGGAACTTATGCTTAGGGCTGCCTCAGTCTCACAATATGTCGCATGACGATCTTGCATTATTAGGTTTTGCACAGTATCAATGTTTTCTGGCATAAAATCTGATTTTAAACCACCTTAACGAACTTCATCACTGAGCGAACGGCGGCCATGATTATATTCGTTATACCAGCGTCTCACAGTGGCATTTTTTTTTTTTTTTGTAATGTACGTCCTCCAATGTTAGGTCATATCGGACGATGAATGAAATGGGGGAAATGATGCTCAAATGAGCCCAGGGATAAGGGAAAACCCCGGAAAAAAACTTATTCAGATAACTCATCCTGACCGAGATTCGAACTCGGGACCTCTTGAACGTGAGGCAGGCACGCTACCACCACGCTACCGAGGCAGGCTCACAGTGACAAAGGATGCAGCTTCGTCACCAAATGTGGAAGTCAGTTGATCTATGCACTCTTGTCTTGATAATCCAAGTCGAAAATCGTAATAAATCATTGCATGAACATTTTCACGAGTTAATTCCATGTTTTTTTTAGATACAATTTTGAAGTTAATGTAAACAAAATAAATGACGCTGTATTGACAAAATTTCTGAGGTAGATTATGATCAATAACATCAAAATTTCCATGGAAACATCAGATGGCACCTTCAGCATCCATGCCCGATTTCATCAACAAATGTTAAGACTTAACACGAGCTTAGGAATAGTTAAAACAAAAATTGCATTTCACCAACAAGTGTTAGCGTAATACTCGTTTTAAATCTCATGCCAAACTAACAAGCTGAATTTCTGATGTTAAGTCCTTAAAAATTGTAAATAGTTAAGCTGGCGAGCATGAACTCAGCTGTTGATGTCGATTTGCTATATTTAAGACCGTCTAAATGGCATTCGTAATAGAGTACGGCCTATGAGGAGAAATGATTTTGAGGAACTATCCGAAGAAAAGTGTTTTACGGAGATATAGACTGTCGAAACATGTTGCTATGAAGGTTACTGCGGAAGTACAAGAGAGGTTAGAACATGCATCGAAAGGAATATGGCGATCTCGCCTTAGCTTCAAGTATTAATAACTTTGCGATTTTATAATTCACCGAATTACGTGGATAATACATTGTCCACTTCCATTCTGAAACGTTCAGGTCACTTGTCCTTCTTCGCACCTCGTTTTAAATTTACGTAATAATGAGTTAGAATATACATCGAAAAAAATATGCCGAACTCGCCTTTGCTTTAAGTATTAATAACTTTGCGATTTTATAATTCACTGAATTACGTGGATAATACACTGTCCACCTCCCGTCTTGAAACGTTTAAGTCACTTGTTCTTCGCACCTCGTTTTAAATTTACGTAATACTGACAAGTTGTTTGGTACTTGTAGTAGTGACATATGCATTTGAATTAAATTCGTTTCCAATATTTTCCCCGCGACATCTTTCTCTTTTATATTCACTGCATCCGTCCTCTTATTTTCCACGATATCCTTATACTTCGTCACCATTTCAATTAACAATTCTTTCTCCGTCGATGAGAAATTTGTCTCACTACTTTATTTACGATTTTGTTCATCCGCCATTTGTGCAGACGAAAATGAAAACGAAAGCGCATCGGAGTACGTTCAGAAAATCATCCATAGCCTTCTATAGCTGTGACATTTACAAGTTTCTTGGTGTTAACACAGGTTTGTTAACATTTTAAGAAAACAGTTTGGTGAATTGCAAGAAATTTAACATTATTTTTAGCCTTGTTGCGTTACAATTGTTAACGTCGATTATAACATCTGTTGGTGAAATTGGGCATCAGAGTTGCCAAGGCTCAAAATCTAAATGGATGCGCTGTGGCTCAGTGGTTAGACCACTTGGCTCTCACCAAGGCGGCCCGGGTTCGATCCCAGGCGACCGCAAAGTGAGATTTGTGGTGGACAACACGACGCTGGGGCGGGTTTTCTCCAGGATCTCCGGTTTCCCCCGCCATCTCATTCCACTGGTGCTCCATCTTCATCTCATATATCATTAGTGTCATCGCCTGTGGTGCCGTATGTAGTAAAAGTGGGCGTTAAACACTACAAATTTCATTTACACATTTCAAAATCTGAATAGTGCCCCTCGTAGGTATACCTCTTTTCATGTATGGTAAGTTTTATTTCAGGAACATCTGAGTTTTAAAAATTAGTACAAGTTTAGAAAAACGAATATCAGGCACGACACAATTGTTGAAATTTCAATGGCATCTCAAAAGAAAGCGCTTTGCTGACCTGTGGGACCGTTGTACGAGGATGAGTCAAATGAAAACCTTAAATTTGTAATAACAAATCGAAATTTCGCGCCGTTATCCTGTAAGTTGGTAAGCATGCTACAAACAGTGCAGAATGGTCTGTAGGTGGCAGCATAGTGCATATGCTCATATTGTCACATTATCAGTATAAAGATGGCCACCCTACTTGCGACTTGCACTAGGGAAGAACAGCGTTCTGTTATTCGGTTTTTGCGTAGTGAAGGTGTGAAACCTATTGAAATTCATCGACGAATGAAGGTTCAGTACGATGATGCATGTTTGTCACAGCAGAAAGTCTACGAATAGAGTATGAAGTTCGCAAATGGTGTGACTTCAGTGGAAGATGCTCCATGTCCAGGTCAGGCACAACGAGTTGCGACTGCACAGAACATTGCAGCAGTTGAAGCCATAGTGAAGGAAAACCTCCGAGTGACACTGAATGACATTGCAGCATGTTTACAGATTAGTCATGGGTCAGGACACCACATTGTGCAGGATGTGTTACAGTGTCACAAAGTTTCTGCAAGATGGGTGCCACGGTAGCTGACTCCTGAAATGAGACAACGACGTGTTGATGCTTGTGAAGAACTTCTTTGGCGCTTTGTACGGGAAGGTGATGGCTTCCTTGCAAGAATCATTACTGGGGACGAAACCTGGGTTCACCTCCACCAACCGGAAATGAAGAGAGTGAGCAAGGAATGGCGCCATCCCTCATCACCAAAACCAAAGAAGTTTCGAACAGAACCATCAGCAGGGAAGGTTATGCTGACTCTCTTTTGGGACGAAAAAGGCGTCAATTTGGAGCAATACATGCCTAGAGAGACACTGTCACTAGTGCATCATACACAGGTCTCCTAAACAATCATCTGTGACCTGCAATCAAATCAAGCGACGTGATTGCTGTCAGCAGGTGTCCTTTTGCAACATGACAATGCAAGGCCGCACACTGCCCGTACAACAGTTGCAACAATCACAGACCTGGATTTTGAGTGTCTTCCTGATCCACCATACTCACCAGATCTTGCCCCGAGTGATTTTCACATGTTTCGGCCACTCAAGGCGCAATGGGAGGAAAGAAATTCCGTTCCGATGAAGAGGTACGCCAGGCGAGGCATTGGTGTTTGCGCGGAATATCAAAAGATTTTTTTAAAGGCATCTATGCACTTTGTAAGCGCTGGAGGACTTGCATTGAGCGTGTGGGAGATTATGTTGAAAAGTGATACAGCTTTGTACCACTTCTGAGCAGTAAATAATATTTAAAAAAATTAAGCTTTTCATTTGACTCACTCTCGTACTTGACTCCACTTTTCATTTTGGTGCTTCATTTCTGTTTCTCGTTGTTTTTAAACTACTGTTCTATTTAACAGTACTTTTAAGTGTTTATTTTTATTAGTATTATTATTGCACTTGATATATTTCTGTGTTGCTTACATGACTACTATTAGTTTGCCCTTTTATGACTGAAATGCAGGATTCCCAGCAAATCCCCTGTTAAAGCAAGCGTATGAAGGCCGTATTTACTAATTCTGGCGGAAATAATTCATCCTAAGGCTGTTATTTCTTACTTCCGGAAGTTATATTTGAGAATACATGTTGTTATTGCTTCAAGCACTACTGAGATGCTTGTAGTGCATAGCTTCAAAGAGAAAAACTGCTTTAAGTAGGAGTAGGTGAACTTCAGAGAAATATTTTGCTCTTGAAGAAACCAGAGGTTAACTTTCCTCGCTAGGCTTGATTGATTTTCTTTGGATTACATATTTTTCTGTATAAGATACGTGATGTGGGAGATCTCAGATCAAACTTAATGTTTGATGTGGGAGATCAAACTTAAGTTTGCTAAACCAAAAACCTTTTTAAAAATAAAATAGAAAATTAGCTTTTTAACCTGATAAACAGAAATTACTAATACAAGTTTGGAAGTCATTAATCTTGTGTTAGACAACAATATAATAATAAATCATAAGTAAATCTAAAAACTTTCATATTTGATACTAGATAGGGCTTAATGAAGATCCTTGAGGTAGACCTAGATTTGTTTTTTTTTATTGCCTGACTGCCTTTTTTTTCTTTTTTTATTTATTTATTTATTTTTTTTATTTTTTTATTTTATTTATTTTTTTTATTTTTTTTTTTATTTTTTATTACGTTATTGTAATATCATCAAAACTACTCGTCAAAAAAGTTACACCAGCCAATACATAGTACGAAAAAAATTTACCTAACTTAAAAGTAAATAAACCTCTTATGTAATACACTAATATTTATAAAACTACTCATAAAATAAAAAATACAGCATCTAAATATAATAATAAATAATTTGATACTAAGTGATTGATATGTTATATACAAAATGTCTATTAACATAAAAAGGACTGTAAAATTCTTACTTTATTAACTCCTTTACTTAAATGAATATCTTCTAATACGTTTGCTGTGATCAGATGACCCTTCAAAATAGTCCTTTTGTTTTAATATTTTGTAAAATACAATGTTCTTGTTGAATTCTCTCTACCTCGGAAGTTATTTAAATACTTTAACATTGGGTTAGCGCTTTGTATGTAATTACTTAGAGCTAATTCCTGATTACAGTAATTGAAGCGGTCAGAAGCACAAGTTGGTAAGTCACCATTTCAAAATTGTGGAGGAGAGGTGCTCGAAGTTTTCATGAGTAATTTTAAATACCAAAATAGCAATACACATGAAATAATTTTGTGTGATGGGTCCCTTTGGAGGTACAAAGCTCTGTGTTGAGGTGTTTCTCACGGTTTAACATATGTAGCATGTGTGACAGGATATATTATTATTGGGACTTAACTTTTAACTTAAAATGGATGAAAAGTTGTTAAGTCACTTGACTGAGCTTGTGATTCTTAATGTTAGGGTTTTCCACTATACAATATTATAATATGTAGCCATGGATAAACTATTATTTTGTTTTCACCAATACATCTCTACTATGGTCTAATCCAGTATTACCATAGATTGACATACAACATGGTCATCAAAACATCACTCCATCTATACTACATCCTCTTCTACATCACTTCCATATGTCATTGTGCCATAACATCTTCTGGCAGGGTGAAATGTTCCAGTAGTGAATGAACATCGCAATATTTTGCCTTCTTAATCTTCCGAAGCCCGTCTGGTATGCTTTATGCACAATCACATGCCTTGTGTAAGTCTTACAACCTCACTACTCTCCTCAAAAGAGATTGGGGACGATAAAGTGAGGAAGACATTGTTTGACGAACTTCTGGTACACATCCTCTTTGTAAATACACACCCCGGATTAAAGTGAATTTAGGAACCTTTTACAAGAACATGGTCGAGGGCATCCTTAAAGTCAAGAACTTCAACAACGGGAGTGCCATCATGTTCCCCAGTATCGGTCATTGGACGTTTGACATGGACAACATCAATGGGCTTCTTCTGTAGTGAATCTTTGATCAGTTTCACCCATGTGGAAGGGACAAAGCCTTTATCCATTGATCGTTTCTTCTTCTCAATATTGCCAAAAATTCTGTCAATAAGCACGAAAGAGAGCCCTGGAATTGGGAAGTACAGATAAAAATTCTGAAAGTACACTTGAGTAATGCCTAAACATGTCTAATGTCTAAAGGTCTAATCTAAAATGTATCAACAGCTGGTGTCAAAGAGCTTGGGTGGTACAGTTTAATTGCACCAGCGAACGGCTAATGAGGAAACTACTTGACTTAACAACATCTAACTCGAAAAGGCTGACTTAACAACTTTTGTTTCTGAAATTGATGCCCATTCTACATGCCAGGGACATAACATGTTCCACATAACCTCTTTTGACCCGCAAATCTTTTAGCATTATTACGGAGCTGGTATTCAGAGTGCTTATCGTGTCTTTAACAGGATTTCTCAAAAATGTTTTTTAACTTTTGAATCTGAGTGCTTCAATTACCACTCATTTTCTCTATGAAACATCCTTCTTCACTTCAAACACAGGATGAATTTCTACGCTATCCATGCTTAATTTCTCCTTATTTATTTGCGTGGGTTTGAAATTCAAATTTTATTTATGGGGCTGGTAACTGCTGTGGTTCTTAGCTTTCCATTCTGAATTGATCATTAAACGCCACTTAATTTGTCTCAGATGGCTCTTTATCTTACCTGACGTTTCTTTTTTTTTTACATGAGGATCATGTTGTTTTTGTTATAGTCATAATATATTTACTTTATAGTACATTTTTTCTGCCTTTAATGTTTTTGTGATTAGATGATAGTTTTCTTTTTCATTATCCATTTTTTTCAAAACAACATAAATTACTGAGATCTGGCTGGTAACAAAATGGCTGCAGATCATTGTTTTTGTTCATTTTGAGGAGGTTTGTCTTACTTACAGTGATCGTGGAAGAGCACACGGATGTATTCGATAGAGAAGGAGGCAACGTTAACTTACATTTGCACAATGGTCCAGAACAGGTATCCTTCAGCTACTGCAACCGACATAAATTCTGTATTCTACTATGCTACCAGCCTCCACTTCATCCAAGTACAGATGTATTTTTTTATCTTGAAAAGTGCAGAGCGATGCGCAGTGATATCTGGACGAGTCCCCCTCAGAACGGCTACAACTGGAGGGGAGGGCAGGTCAGTTGCGTACCAGTTGCGAGCAACTAAACACTTGCAGAGCTACTCGGTAACACTACAGCTTGTTTCAAAATGTGCTTGTCTCCTGGTTCCAAGAGGGCATTTATAAACGACGCCTCCTAGCAGCACATTAGGAAATAAAGTGCTACATCTAAAAACACGAGAAGTCATAACCAATATCCATAGATTTATAAAAAAGGAACAATGGCCTGGGTCAGCTATAAAAATCTGGGGAAGGGTATCTGAGGTAAAAGTTGTGTCTGAAAGCAGTTTAGGTGAGTTATTAAGGAAAGAAAAGCCATTGGTGCTAGTGCAACAACGTCCTTCTCTATGCCCAGTAAACAAAAATTAAGAACATGCACAAAATCTAATTTGGATGTTTTAATTCAGAAGTAGTTAGACGAACTATGAATAATTTTTAAAACACAGAAAAAGAAAGACCGACTTTGAAGAAAGTGCTTATGAAGCTAAAAATCCTACTGATTTCCAAGGCAGTGTCTAAACATTAAGAAGAGTTCTTTTGAAGCTAGGATTATTTGAAAAGAAAAAAAGACACTAAGCGGGACAGACAAATTTTAATCGAACATCGGACCATACGTGCAAGAAGGCTTAAGTATTTACGAAATATTTGGAGATATCGAAGTGAAGTATATATAGTTTATATGGATGAAACTTATATAAATACAGCACACACTGGACCATATGCCTGGAGTGAAATACGTTACAGGGACTCTGCAGCGATATTGAAAGGCCGACAGTTGGTTATCATGCCTGCTGGAGGAGAACAGGGTTTTGTTCCAAATGCCTATGTACTATTTAAGATCCAACAAAAGCATGGAGATTACTACCATAGTAAGAATCACAACATAGTTTATAACATCTGCAAAACTGGCTTCGAGAATGAAATTTGTTTTTAGACACCTTATGCACCGCCCTCCCCTCTCGTAAACTTACGCGTGGGACGCATTGTGGCGATAGGTGCGCTATCCTCACCACACTTACTACTCATCCCTACCGCGCAGGATTCCTGTCAAGATAAAATAATACATCTATAACTCGATCTCGCTACTACCGCTGAAAATGTATGCCGTAGTCGGAGACGAAACATTTGGGAAGAAAAAGTAGCCCAGTAGACTACTGCTTACAAACAGGATTTTTCACTGTATCTAGCACTGACACCAGCAGTGAAACCCTTAGTACTGTGATAACGATTTAGGATAAAGTTTTAGTGAAATTTTACGCGATTTATACCTTGTCCTTCATACGGTGGTAATCCTTTTAAATAATGTCATTGCTTATTAAGGTTTTACAATCGATAATCCATGATAAATTATCATGGCAACGTGACAGAATGGCATAAAATTCTCCAACTACCTAGCATTTTCCCTGGTAAACCACTAGAGTTCTTATATACCTGTGGGAAACACATACCTTAATGGTGACTTACAACGTGTAAGTACTTTAAGTCCCGGGCTTTATAGTTCAGATCACTAGTAGGTTAAAGCAACCGGATGGAGACCGAGAAATTCACGGTTCAAATCCCGTTGCATTGCATTTTTCAGTCTGACTCTAGCTTTCCAAACATTATGTCTGTTCGCATTTTAAGTTGAAATACGCTGCTATAGGCGAAAATTACTACGAAACTTATCATCTTCCTGTTCCAAAGTTTCTTTGTAGAAATTTCTACGAGTAGTATAAACTTCACGATGTAGAACTTGTAGCTATACCCTCTATAAAGTCATGTTTGAAATTGCTAGTTCTAGTGATGGTGCTTCCGGTTTGTCCTATATACGGTGTCCCACATTCACAGTGAATGCGATGCAGTTCCGGAACTTGGAAGTCCTGTTTGCCTTTCACATGTCTCAACAGATGTTTAATCTTCGGAGGTGGCTTATGGATGGTCCTGATGGCAATCTGTCCGGCAGAATCAACAGAATTCTCGCCAAATACAACATCAGGACCATTGCCACCAGAATAAACGAACATGAACGGAGCATTCGTTTAATGCAGCCTGAGAAGTCTGGGCTGGCAGAGCATTGTTTTGATAACGACCATAGAGCCAACCTTCGGGAGACGACCATCTTGGCAAAATGCAACAGTTACTGGGAGCGTAGAATTAAGGAGGCTTTGGCCATTTCCTCCGAAAGCAGCACGCTTAATCGTGATGCTGGATTTCAGTTCAGCTCCTCTTGGAAACCAGCCTTAAAAATAGAAATCCGTCGATTTAAGAAGCACAGATCAATACAGCTTGATAATCAAGTTAAGTAGTTACGTTTCTTTGACCCAATTAATCTTCTATACTCACGCCATCTCCTGATATGGCATTTAATTTACTGAAAACAGTCTTTTGTTCAGTAATGCGAATTTTGATAGTGTTTTGTCTTTGTTTATATTTGTGTTATATCCAGTGTTTCATTGGTAGTTATAACATTTAATAAATATCCTGATGATGGGAGAGATGCACACTCCCGAAACGTCGATTTCTAACCGTCTTTTACCTGGCTTGCTGCCCGAAAAGAAATTGAGCATATTTCAGGTGTGTTTTCCAGCTTGTGGTGCAGGCCAGATGGTAAGGTTACTTGCGCATTTAAGTGATTTTCTCGGTACTGGACGGCGTGGTGTGACAGAGTGAGTGACAGAGTTTTGTTGGCTGCGCAGGGGAAAAACTCTCAACACAAGCTAGGTACTTCCGCGCGTCTCTGTGACGTGTCTGCAATCGTATTACCTCCTGTGGCTCCTTGACTTCAGCCCTCCCTCCGCAATTGATCTGCTAGGATGCCTATGGAGAATCTGTTCTTCCCTACAGCACAGCTCGAAGGTGGTGTAAAATGTTTAAAGAGAGGAGACAATCAATTTTAACGTAAGGTGGACCTGGTGCTCCAGTTACTGCTCTTACGGAAGAAAACATCAACACTCCTGCTGCCATTGTGAGAGAGGATCGACGAATTAACTTAAGATCAGTTTCTGAAATACTGAACATTTCATTGGGTGCCAGCGACACGTTGGTGACAGAACATTACACATGAGACGTGTTTGTACGCGCTGGGTTAAAAGACTCTTGATTCCCGAACAAAAGGACATTCGCATGCAGTTAAAGCTGATGTTAGAGGAAGATCCGGAGTTTCTTTCAAACGTAATCACTGCTGATGAAACTTGGCTACATCATTTTGATCCTGAGAGCAAACAGCAAAGCTCAGTGTGGAAGTCTCTTTCATCACCAACCCCCCAAGAAAGCGAAAGGGGTAGCTTCTGCTGGGAAATTTATGGTCATCTCATTCTTTGATATTCATGGAATGGTTTATCAGCATGTTGTATCTGCACACACATCAGTAACTGGACAATACTACAGGGATATCCTGAAAATTTACTTTAAGATAAACATTATCTTATTGTGGTTACAAGGGAATACTGTAGCGTTTAACTGATATTCAAATGTCTTAGTCGTTATGTGATGTATACCTGACTTTCTCTACTCTTGTATAAACACTTATTGGTCTATCTACTTCAAGATGAACATTATCTTATTGTAGTTACAAGGGAATACAGTAGACTTTAAGTGATAGTCATATGTTTCAAAGCGAGTTGCTGTGCGATTTTCAAACTCAGTGGTCAAGAGATAAGCAAATATCAAAAATCCAGCACAAATCTCACTGGGATCCAACCCAAGTCGCCTTGGTGAGGGTTGAGAGGTCTAACCATTCAGCTACGGGGCGGCTTATTACTGTGTGCTACGGTCGAATTTAAGTTATTTTAGTATCCTGACAAATCCTTGGAAGGTTTAACCCAAAACAAAGAAATATCCACAAAATGTGCACTAACACCTAAAATATGTAGAAATTCTTAATTCGGCATAAAATTGATAATTCCCAAGTTTTATGAGATATCACCTGTCAAAACATGTATTTGTATATATTTTTAACACTAATTATATCATACATACGAGTGGAGTATTGAGGTGGTTGGCAGATTTAACGGAGATTAACACACAAGTACAGGCCTTTCTAAAAAAACATTTCCAGAAAATTCAAGATACACGTCTCTTTTCGTGATACATCCTACAAAATGCTGAAATAAAATACTAAGTTAGGTATTTAGCCGACTTTACGTTTTGGAATTCGCACACATACGCAGTTGTTCATACTCACACCTTTATTTTTGTTCTAAAATATTTTTCTTTTAAATTCTGGAAGTATTATTTCAGTCAGACACTACCTTTCCAAACTTTGGCCTACATATGGCTGGTGTAAAAGAACAATTAATGTCCATTAAAACGTGTATTTCTGCTGAAACATCGAAATTGAATACAGCACCTCGTCTACTTACCTTACGTAACAAAACAAAAAATGGGTAGAAAATGTCATATTAAAGACTGATGATCAAGTCTTCTTTTTCTTACAGTCAAGCTTATTTAGTTATATATTTACATTTGGAAGGATGCTGTTTCCCTCTGTAGTTCAATCTGAGTTAATTATGTTAATATACTTTCAATCCATACTTGTTTGTATTTGTAAAATACTTGGCTTTGAACCCCTTATGCAAACAGTTCTAGAATGTGAAAATACTATAACACGTTTTAAGATTATCAGTGTTATTATAAAATGTAAAATTCTCTTAAAACTATGTAGGCGTTAATTTATAGGAAACGAACATAATATATATAGATAAACTCTCGCGGACACAAAGTGGACATTTCATGTAGTATATAAGAACGGCTGGCATGGCAATTTAGCGGGGGGGTCCGATACTACAGGGTCGCTCTTAGGAGCTTATACTGTCACTCAGAGAGAACTTCAAATATGAACATTGGCGCGAAATGCGACACTAGGCCACAGTGTACAAAGTGGCACTAACCCATGTAGTGACCATGACCTCCCTTTTGATTAATTTTACGAACATTTACTACTGATCCATGAATGACTATTCAAGCATCTCCGGTATGCAGTCGACATTTGTATTAAGTGATTTCATAAGTATGGTAAGTTTTTTATTTTGGTGTTTTGGGTAATTTATTGGGTTTCTTTGGCTTGCCAATGTTATTTACAGGAGGTCATGTCTACAATAGTGTTGAGCATATTGCGAGCATGTATTACTGGACAAAGCGTTGAGGCGTTTTTTATATGTAGCCACGTAATTATTTGTTCTAATATTTTTCAAAGAATGGAAATGAGCTTAACAGACCTATCTTCTGTAATTTCCATAACGCTAAAAAGAAAGAGAAAATCAACTGCACTTTTGTTATTAAATTACTACTACAATTACAGGATGTGTACGGTAATACAGCTAATTTTCTAATTTAATCAATCTGTACAACGGGAATAATTTCTAAAAAGGTGATTTACTCAACTAGTGAACATATTAGCAAAGTTCCGACACAAAGACGTCTCACTGCCACTGTCTCTATTATCAACCTCGAGCTCCTTTTTTCAGTGATGCATCGCTTTTACCAATAAGTATCAGTTCTTTTAGTCTTTTAGTTAAAACAACTGACATTAATGGAAACGTTTGCTTATGATATGATTTCAGGAAGTATATGGTCTAAGTTTTTGAAGCGTGATCAATCTGTAAAAATACAAATAGGTCATAAACAACATAAATACATCACAATGTGAAGGTATACAAAGTTATGTGTGTATAATTTTAGTCATTATTATAAAATACAATCTCTTATAAGTTCATTAATGATGAATCTGAATGAAAATATTAACAAAAATAACGACAATTTTAATGTCCTCTTCTTTCTGCTTGTCAGAATGTTCAATCACGTTATATATGATATCTCGCGTCTGCCATTGTATGACACGTTACTGTCCAAAAGACAAGATTATATCTGAACAGAGTGTACATGCACTGGACTCGCCGCGTATGTGTGATAAGTAGGGCCCGGATTTTGATGAAAAGTCATCTTTTTTCTGAGTAGTCACAGACGATGCTTATTTGAAATTAAGTGCATTCTGGAACAAATACGTTATATATATATATGTGTGTGTCTGTGTTTTTGAAGGTCATCAAAGTGCATTTTTTACCAAATTTTTATAATAACATTTAGATGCATTCTCCGGTCATTTTCCTTCTTTTTCATGAATCTGTTGGGCATTTTCATCTGTAGCACACATTCGAGAGGCCCGGGTTCGATTCCTGTGGCGAACCTGACCCTGACGCATGGGCCTTTTGGATTTTTTTTAGAATAATCTGTGATTAAAAGTTCACTTATATATATTTTATGAAATAGTAACTTTCTAAGTGCAGTAAACATGTAATTAACACAGGTCAGCGTCCTAACAGTGCTGGTGAATTTATGACGCATCAGTTCGAGGAATCGCTGGTTACATCATGCAATATGCGTGGATTGCATCAGTCAGGACTTCTGGAGCTAGAAGTGTCGCAGTAAGAAGAGTAGTTTTTAAGGTGTGTAAATTTGTTGTGTTGTGGAATTGAAATGCCGAAACAAACACAGCCTACTGCGTCTCGTTTGAAACTTTATGTTTTAGGGTTTGGCGGAAACATATTCTCTACTAATGGAACTGTATTGTTCTGTAAAGTGTGCGAAATTAAAGTCCCTGCAGACAAACGGTTCACCGTGCAACATCATGTTGGGCAGGAAAAACTTTTGCAAGCTCTTCAAAATGTAAAAATAAAAGAAAGACAAGCGTCTCGTTTACTGTTAAAAGAAACGGCTTCGACGTGAAGTAACAAGTCATCTTACTTTTATAAAGAATTATGTGAAGTGTTTGTTAGTGCAAGTATTCCAATAGGAAAATTTAGTAATTCCAAATTACGAGATTTTTTTAAACGTCACACTGGTCATTCAATTCCAGATGAGTCAACTTTGCGTATAAGAAAAATGTTATGAAGACACGTTAAACCGAATACGGGAATATGTTTATGGAAAAAAAAATGTATGCATCAATTGTTGAGACAAGCGATTTAGAGGGATGATATGTAGCCAATGTAGTGATAAGTACGTTAGAAACTACTAGTGCCGGACAAATGTTTCTTCTAACCTCAGAGGTTATGGAGGCTGTTAACTACTGTCAGATATGGAAACTGTTCGATAAATCCGTTTGTTTATTGTGTCCTAGTGGAATACAGCATGACAGCGTGCTCCTCTTCCTAACAGACGCGGCGCCTTGCATGTTAAAGGCGGTAAAATCCATCAAATCATTTTACAATAAGATGGTGCATGTTACGTGTTTGCCCATGCTTTTCATCGACCTGCGGAACAGGTCAGATCAACACTAATTTCCACAGTAAAGAAAATATTTCTGAATTGTCCAAACTGAACTATGTATTTTAAAGGAAAAAAACTAATATAGCTTTTTCCCCGGTACCAATTTTAACACGCTGGGGTGCATGGTTAACTGCATGTATATACCACTGTGACAATTTTGAAATAGTGAGAGAAGTGGTGAATAGTTTTGATAGGGTAGATTCTAAGGCAATTGAGAGCGCACAGGATCTGTTTTCTGATACTCAAATACAAGGTGAATTAGCTTTCATTAAATAAAAATTTGCATTTTTGACGGATACCATAGCACGCCTTGAAGAAAGTGGCATGACATTGGTTAAGTCAAATTAGTTAGTGAGGATTGCGGCAGAGAGGATACAAAATGTAAATGGTGAGATTGGGGACAAAATTAGACAGAAACTAAAATCTGTGTTGGACAAAATTAAAGAATACCAGTTTGTCAGATTGCCAATATCTTGTCAGGAGAAAACTTCAGAACTGATATTTTTAACAGGATTTAACAGGCAGTGACACAGTGTTTCTCAAATATGCATTTATAACACATGTGGAAGTGGAGAGATGTTTCTGAAAGTGTAAAACAGTTTTAACTGACAACCGCCGTTCCTTTACTTTTGATGACTTGAAGATGACTATTTTGTTGTACTGCAACGCTAAGTTTTGGCTAATGGGTACAGTAACTTATTTTTTCATATTTTATAAAATTGAAAATGACTTGATGAATTTTTCATTGATTTATTATTTAGTAGCAATAATTGCATTATTTAATAAGAAAGTTAATTTTAAAATGTGGTTATTCGAACCATATATTCATAATTTCTCTGTGACACTTATTAATTTATTATTATGAAAGAAATTGTTAATTTTGTTAGATCATTTTTTGTGCATTTTATGTGCATTTTTTATATTTTAAGGGCATTCTATAGATAATTTTTATAAAATTTTAGGCCAACAACTTCCGGGCCCTACTTATATGGGAATGAAGTTACCAAAATAAAAACAAAGTGAATCTGTGTACTCACATGGCCTGCTGTACTCTTCTACAAACAATTATTGCTCTATCTACTTCAAGATAAACATTATCTTATTGTATGGAAATTAATTATTCTTTCACACTGGCCGTGTGTAGGCTAAATTGTGGAAACGTAGAGTCAGACTGAAAAATTCAAAGCCATAGCCGGGATTTGAACCACGGATCTTCTGGTTTCCGTCCAGCCGCACTACCATTGTGCTACTATGGCCAACGTGCCGATATGACATTAAATTCTCCAGCCCGGGCCTTAAAGTACTTACATGTAGTAAGTCGCCATTAAGGTAGTTGTCTCATGTGTTTATGAGAACTCCTAAGTGGTTTACCGGGAAAATACGAGTCAGTTGGAGAATTTAATGTCATATCGGCACGTTGGCCATAGTAGCACAATGGTAGTGCGGCTGGACGGAAACCAGAAGATCCGTGGTTCAAATCCCGGCTATGGCATTGAATTTTTCAGTCTGACTCTACGTTTCCACATTATCTTATTGTAGTTACAAGGGAATACAGTAAACTTTAACTGATAGTCAAATGATTTAAACAGCTGTATCTTATATGACGTACACATGACTTTCTCTACCCTTGTACAAACACTTATATCTCTATCTACTTTAAAATAAACATTATCTTATTGTAGTTACAAGGGAATACAGTAGACTTTAAGTAATAGTCAAATGTTTTGGTCGTTATGTTATGTACACCTGACTTTCTCTACTCTTGTACAACCACTTATTACACTTCCTACTTCAAGATAAAGATTATGATATTGTAGTTACAAGGGAATACAGTAGACTTTAAGTGATAGTCATATGTTTCAAAGCTAGTTGCTGTGTGATTTTCAAACTCAGTGGTCAAGAGATAAGCAAATATCAAATATCCAGCACAAATCTCACTGGGATCCAACCCAAGTTGCCTTGGTGAGAGTTGAGAGGTCTAACCATTCAGCTACTGTGTGCTGCGGTCGAATTTAAGTTATATTAGTATCCTGACAAATCCTTGGAAGGTTTAACCCAAAACAAAGAAATAACCACAAAATGTGCACTAACACCTAAAATATGTAGAAATTCTTAATTCGGCATAAAATGGATAATTCCCAAGTGTTATGAGATATCACCTGTCAAAAACATGCATTTGTATATATTTTTCAATACTAATTATAACATATATACAAGTAGAGTAATGAGGTATTTGGCAGATTTAACGGAGATCAACACACAAGTACAGGCCTTTCAGGCGCAAAAGACCACATTTCCATGAAGCAGGCTGGTAACTGCACCACGATAATGCGCGGCCGCATATTGTCAATGTTGTTGCTGCATATCTTGCAAAAATCAACGTGAAGTATATCCCTCATCCTCCCTATAGTCCGGATTTAGCCCCATGTGATTTTTTTCTATTCCCTAACTTGAAGAAACGCCTTCGTGGGAGGCATTATCCATCATCGGAAGCAATGGTGAAGGCTGCAGAGGCAATTTTAAAGGATCTCTCAAAAAATGGTTTCCAGCAGGTCTTTGAAGACTGAAAGAAACGCTGGGACAAGTGCATCGCATTTAGGGGAGACTATTTTGAGGACCATCAAAATTATTAGGATGAGTAAAGGTACGTTGTCAAAAAAAAAAGTTGTGATCATTCTTTACTGACCAGCCCTCGTATTTTCAAACGTGGAAATATTGGAGGAAGCACCACAATCTCTACAGTATCTTAAATATAACGACGTCTGTGAAAATCGCCTTTGAGGATTATTATCGTCAGAGAAGCAACGATTCAGTTAACTGGACTATTACCAAAATACCTCTAACACCGAAGGAATAAACATGTTTTCCAGTTCAAAGACATTGTTTTTCTAGTACTCCCAAGTGAAGCGTTCTGACCAAATTAGGGACATTAAGAAATCAAAGAGAATATTGTGACTTTGTGGGTTCGTGAAATGAAAAGTCCAATTACACCACTCAAAAATGTTCTTTATTTCCACCGACTTACAGTTAAACACTTGCCAATTACACGGAATTACGTAAAGCACACAATTACGATTCACCAGTTCGTCCGTTACAATTCCACTGTACGGTCACAATTACGTAAATTCTTCCGTTGCACATACCCAGTCTTCTCGTCCTTACACTAGCACTGCACTCTTACGCTGATTGCCACGAACTCTGACTGACTCACTGCCCGGCGTGTTGCTTATATAGGGTCAGCTGGGGGATCGAGAATGTTCTAGATTAGATGAAATATCCCGTAAGTTCGAGAACACAGGTGGAACAGAAAGAGACGGCGCAGTGATGTTTTTTCTCCCAGCTACCCCTTGTCACCACTATAAGACAAACGAGGGGGGCGTGGCTAACTCCGACCTCCCCTGGTTGCCCGCTCTCAGCTGGTTCTATAGGTAGTTCCAACATTTGGGTGACAATATAATAAATTCTCATAACATAATTGTTGGCGTGCTCATTAAAAAAAACTTAACTTAAAATTCGGATTTATATTCTCATGGCGGATTCCCACAATGTGTAGATTAATGCATGGAACCGATATACAATATGAGCAGAACTTTTCTAAACTTCACGTACCATACATAATGACATGTGGAACAGGAATTTGGGACTATTCGTCGTGAATTTGTCCCCATCTTCATCAGCCACACGTTCGGGCGCAATTTGGGACAGGATTTCTATGTTGGACGCACAATTCTTTCTCTTCTCGTGTGAATTTTCACGGCTTTCTATTTCCCCTGGTCACCAATTGTATCATCTTATTCTAAATAAGAGTCATGAGACATCTGTTTTTCAGGCGTGGTTCGGAATAAAGTTTCGGAGAAGTCAAATTCTGTAACTATTTAATTGTATTATTTAGATTACATTTTGCTTGAACTTCCTTTCCCAGTCACTTCCAACATGTCGATAAATTCTTACTTGGTTATATTTATACAGATTCAAACTATTACTTAAATGTTCTTGATCTTGCACCACTATTCAGCACACTCCACCATTACAACAAAAATCTCTCTCTACCAGATTATTGATTTTTTCGTAACTATCGTTACACCTCTCTTAATTTTGTGATTGACCGATTTAATTCACGTCACAACATTACTTCATATTACGCCATACAATTATTACTTCGGCCAATCACACAATTACATATATTTTTATAACCCAAAACTACTGTTACACATGTAAGTCTAAGTTTTGCAAATGGATAGAAAACGCTATTCGCTAGTGGTTACAGTAAGTTTATGATCTATTTTCCGATGCCCGTTTGATCGACAATAGCGTCTCAAGATGTGCTTTAAGGGGAGGCAGAACGGCGTTCTGGGGTGAAATTTCACACAATGAGCTATTGTCAAAATAATCTTCCCTGATGCTTGTAGAAACGAGTAACGATATTTATTTTCGTGTCCCATAGTTTTAAAAGTCTTAAATAGACTCATATTGAAAAGACTGCACAGTGTGCCACGCCTATTAGCCATTTGTAACTGTTTTCTCTCGTTGGTTGTAACCTTATTGAAGCTAAATTCCAGAGCACACCCTTATTAGGAAAGGAAGTCCTTGTTTTTCTATTAATATTAATCTGTACATCTGATATTAATTCTTCCATGCATTGTTTGGTATGTTTTTGAATTACTAATGCTGTTTTCAAGATGGGAAGAAGCAATAATTTTGTTGTAAGAAATCGGCATGGGAACCAGTATAAACAGTTTTAGTAATCCCGATTACATAATTGAAGAGTTACAAACCCTAAAATGGAAAAAAGCATAGTAACACATGACAATATATTGACTTCGTCAAATCCAACCTCAAACATTGGCAATGAATGTGAAGTGAAAATTGGTTCTTCAAGCAAAAACGTCGTTTCTTCATTGTGTCATGGCAGTGATAACAATTTAACTAAAGTAAATAATGATATTAGGTCAACAAGTTTTCAGTTAATTGATAATGAAACTTTGTACAGTGTAAATTTTGTGAAAAAGAAAATTGTCGTCAGTTCAGAGGACACCAAGAAACCAAGTGGATTATTAGCTAGATTATCACTCAGTTGCAAAAAGTGTAATAAAGAATAAACATTCGAAACATCCAGAACTATTGAAAGTGGTACAGAAGTAAATGTAAGGTTTGCTTATGACTTGAGTAGCATTGGAAAGGAAATTGAGGCAAGTAAGACATTGGCTGCTGTTCTCAATTTACCAGCCCCCCCCCCCCGCCAAATTTAACAAAATAATTAATAATACCATAGAACAAGTGGCCATGAAGTCTAGGAAGAACAGAAGGAGTGAAAAAGGAAAGCGGAAGAATGCTGATGATGAAAAAAATGCAGAATATGGATGAAATATGAATATTAAGAAATGAAGAAACAACAAACAACATGAAAACAATGAAGAAACCAATTTTTTCCTTAAGGGTATGTATGACTGAAATTTCATGAAAATCGTGAAAACAACGACATTTTTATTTTAATTCTATAAAATAATTTAGACATTCCCGAATGTGAAAAATGCATAATTTGCCTCCGGACGCCATTTTTAAATGCTTATTTAAATGTCGGTGGCCTTTAAACTCTGTCAGAGACGCGCCCTCTTTTGCCTACATCCACATTCTTTGTCTGTTTTCCGTTCTTAAATTTTCAATTCAAGAAAAGAAAAATAAGGCTTTTAGACAAAATAGTTCCTAAAATGTTGCCAATATATCAGAGGCTGGCATCTACAACATTACTAGAGAGGTGCAAAACAGGAAAAACACAGAATGCCAATGAATCTTTGCATCATGTCATATGGAATAAGTGCCCAAAGGAAGTTTTCATATCAAAACAAAAATTGGATCTTGCTGTTATTAAAAGCATCAGTGAGTTTAACATGGGTAGTCTTAAGTCATTGGAGCTGCAGCAAAATATCAGAGGCGAAAGTGTAGTAGACTCAGCAAGGAAAACTTCAGTGCAGCGAGATCAGACTCGTATCCTGCAAAGCAAGAAGCTAAGTTGTGCAGAAGAAAAGCAACATCTAAAGAAGAAAAAGGAGGAAAAAGCAGCAACAGAGGAGAGGAAAAAGAAATCTGAGGGTCCAACCTATCAGCCTGGTGGATTTTAATGTGAGTTATGCAATCAAATCTTTAATCGCTGTTTTCTCAATGTTCATATTTTCAGCATTTTTCTTCCTGTAAAATGCTCCTTGCGATGCAGTTTTTGTACTACATTCATGAAATTTCCTACACAGGTTCAGAATATCATTAGGAATGGAAGTTGCCCTAGGTTTTATTGTGAAATGTATATAAGGATATATTTTTAATTTTCAAACACAAAACATACAGTTTTTTAGACAAAAAAAGAATATTTGTAAATTAAAAAAAATTTGTGACCTAAACTAAAGGAGACACAGAAAAACCCAGAGCAATTTCAAAAAGTATGTGTATTATGAACATAGGGTTAAAATATTAGACCAAAATTCAAAATATTTTGTCGCAAGGGACTTTTTTAGTGACGTAACAAAAAACATACAAAATTTATCATAATTTCTAAACTGCTGGAGAAAAATGGTTTAAATTTAGGTTGTGACATGTTTACATTATACTACACCTATGGTGTAAATTTGAAAAAGCTAGCATTATTAGTTCAGAATTTGAAAATTTCAGTCATGCATACCCTTAAAGAACTAATTTTCATCGCCAATGTTTGAGGTTGGCCTTGTGGAAGTCAATATATTGTCATGTGTTACTACACTTTTTCTATTTTAGGGGTTGGAACTCTTTAATTATGTAATCGGCATTACTAAAAATGTTTATACTGGTTCCCATGAGGACTTTTTTTCCTTGTTCCATTTATACCCCGCCTTTAACTACAATGGTCATATCGGCGGCAGTTCTCCTTTGGAACATACTGAAGGTGTTAACTCGTTATCTTTTGGTTTTTAATCATTACATCACGCACACATTCACACTCTCATTCATACTTCCAGACTCTGGGGAAGATGGGGAATTATCATGGTCGGAGAAAAATCAGAGAAATCCCCACCCCCACCGCCGGGAATCGAACCCGGGACCCCTAGAACGGTAGGCAGGTGCTCTACCGACTGAGCTACGGGGCCAGCCCCATGACGATTTCTTACACCAAAATTATTGCTTCTTCCCATCTTAGAAACTAGTAATTCACAAACGTACTAAAAAAAGCATGGCAGAATTAATATCAGATGTACAGATTAATCTTAATAGAAAAAACAAGGAATTGCTTTCCTAACAAGGGTGTGCTCTGAAATATAGCTTCAATAATGTTACCACCAAGGAGAGAGTACAGTTACAAATGGCAAATAGGGGGCGTGGCACATTGTGCAGCCTTTTCAAAATGGGTCTATTTAGGACTTTTAAAACTATGGGACAGGAAAGAAGATATCGTTACTCGCTTCTACAAATATCAGGGAAGATAATTTTGACAATAACTCAGTGTGTGAAATTTCACCCCAGAATGCCGTTCCGGTCCCCCTTAACTGTAATAGAACACCTAAAGGAATAATACGCCAGGTAAATGTTGGAATACGACTTCACTTTTTAAATTATTCAAATTGTTGAACTTTGAAGAAATTAGTGGAGATGGAGTTCAGATGTTAATGGTTACTTGTCATGCCGAGTGGAACATTCCTTTTCGATTGGCAGTCGATGAGCCACGCCGTTGCAAATGATACTTCCTGCACCGAAAAGGAAGGTTTCGGATTGTACAGTTAGAAGCACTAACGAACGTTCTGTCCCAGCATTCTTGTCCAAGCGTTGGGAGCCAGAACGTAAGCAGATATCGAATCGATTCCTCGCAGAGGTCAATGCACTTTACTCCAGTGCCGTGAGCGGAATATGGAACTTCAATCACGCAAGAATACTTCACATACGTTCACGTCAGTAATTATACACTTTGAGGTGATTACTGGGTGAAACTAATTATTTAAGGGCGTTTCTTGACGTAAAAGTAAAAGAAGAGGACACGTTTTAGGGATGATGATGTCTATATGTACAAACGAATTGAATCAGAAAATTGAGAAACCCCACATGTCCAAAAACTAAATTTTTCAGGAGATACAATAAACATTCCAGGTCTTAAAATTATGCTTAAAGTCAGCTTTTGTTGAAATGAATGTAGAAGGAAGCATGCCATTGCACTGTAGACATTCTTGCTGCATTTTCTTGAAGTTATGTTAACATTTATTTAGTGAACATGTGGGCTTTCTCAATGTTTTGTAATAAATATGCATAAATTATTACTTAACCCACACTTTATTGTTGACAATGGCAAAAATGAAACAAATTGTGCCAAAGAGAACTCTTTGCCATTACATTCTACCCAAGGTTCATTCTTTTTGACACGTATTGGCCAATTGCATGTGTCGTCGTAGAAGCTCTGAATGATTTCATCTTTTGTTAAGAATGGCGCAAATCGTCTTAGGTCTTGCATTTCCTTCTCATTTATAGGTACATTATCTTGATAAGCCAGACTGTAGGGTTTAGTGAAATTATAACTGGATCAGCCAATTGGGATGTGTGGAATATTTCGGTGACACAATGGCAGCATAACAACACAGACAATGCCAAACATAAGGGGCTTCTGTTCATTATGATCGGCCTATATGTTTGAAGTACAGTGTCATAAATAGCTCAATTTTGTAAAAAAAAAAAAAAAAATAGACATGTGGTTTCTCGATATTCCGAATCAAAGTTTCTTTCAGTCTAGTTTAAATACAAAGGCAAGAAATGTAATAGAGAAGACAAGCCAAGACTTGCTATCCGTTTCTAAGACTGATTAAAATACAGTAGAACTCCATTTATTCCTTTTAATTGTCTGTGGAATAAATTTTACTGATATTCAAAGAGTAGAAACCCCTTTATGGGACATTCTGTATTTCCTAACCAACTTATTTGCTATCTCAATTCCTTAAAAGGCATGAAAATTGCATTATAGGTAACATCTTTTATAAAATACCTTACATTTGGGTCTTAAAACACAATTTCTGCGTAAGTGGATCACAAAATCCTGGACTGCAAGAGTTGGTTTGCTGTACAGGTTTGTTTATATTATGATGTGTAGACGTTTAACATACCAAATCCGGTACACATTTTGTATTTGCTACATTCTTTTTATACGAGGGCTGTTCAATAAAGAATGATCATAATTTTTTACGGTCATAATTTTTCGCACAAAAATTCAATCTTATTATATTCTGTTAACTTAATGTGAAACAAACACGCCGTAGTAGCTTCATTGTTGGTAATCCTGGTTCCCGCCTGAGAGAATCAGGCAACTTAAGACATATTCAGTATCGTCTACCGCTGCAATGGAGGTAACATGCAGTTAAAGTTGATGTTAGAGGAAGATCCGGAGTTTCTTTCAAACGTAATCACAGCTGATGAAACTTGGCTACATCATTTTGATCCTGAGAGCAAACAGCAAAGCTCAGTGTGGAAATCTCCTTCATCACCAACCCCCAAAATAGCAAAAGTGGTTGGTTGCTTTTGCTGGGAAAGTTATGGTCATCTCATTCTTTGATATACATGGAATGGTTTATCAGCATGTTGTACCTGCACACACATAAGTAACTGGACAATACTACAGGGATGTTCTGAAAACATTGCAAGTCCATATCAGGCGCAAAAGACCACATTTCCGTGAAGCAGGCCTGATGGTGCACCACGATAATGCGCGGCCGCATATTGCCAATGTTGTTGCTCAATATCTTGCAAAACTCAACGTGAAGTGCATCCCTCACCCTCCCTAAAGTCCAGATTTAGAACCATGTGACCTTTTTCTTTTCCCTAACTTGAAGAAACGCCTTCCTGGGGGACATTATCCATCATCAGAAGCTGTGGTGAAGGCTGCGGAGGCGATTTTGAAGGATCCCTTGAACAATGGTTTCCAGCATGTCTTTGAAGGCTGGCAGAAACACTGGGATAAGTGCATCGCATTCAGGGGAGACTATTTTGAGAAGGACCATCAAAATAATGAGGTTGAACAAAGGTACGTTGTCAAAAAAATTGTGATCAATCTTTATTAAACAGGCCTCGTACGACTCCTTTTACCCCCATTCATGAATTCATAACTAGAGCGGCAGTTGTAGTCGGAATATAATTTCATTTGGATCACTGCAGGCACAAAAAGCAATTCTTGTGCCATTTGTGATCTTTTTTCCACAAAAGTTTATATTATCAAAAATTTCATAAAAACACGTGCATCATCGATTTTAGTGTTTGATTTGTAAGTAATTTTTAGCATTCACATATATATATGCACCAAATTTTCTGTCCAAAACGATTTCTTGTTATCACGTAAGACATTCCTGTGTTAAGAAATTGTTCCTTCAACGGGGATTAGGGTTGGGAATTCACTACTGAGGGGATTTGGTGCGTAGGCCACCATGCTGGGCCCATTGTTCCTATGCCACCAAGTTGGGGCACTCCTGGGAGGAAGGATGAGGTGAGGGAGACAGAGGGCGGTAGTCCCAAGGAGCCTCCCGTATGGGAGGGTATTCGTCCCCTTCAGTTGCCGTGGTGCGGGCACTGCGGACCCCTAGCACTCGTGGTACTCTGACGTTACTATAGGAACCTCGGGCCGAACATTCGAACCCCTCCGTGATTGGGATTGGGTTGGACTCGAGGGGGCAGTGGTTCCCGATTCCTGTGGGAGATCGGGTACGTCTCAGGACGGGGTTAGGGAAGCCATAATATTCCCGCGTACTAGCCTGCATAGCTAGTAGAAGGTGCGCTAGATCACCAGGCGGCCCCACCGAGGTCATATCGGTTGCCTTCCCATTTTGGAGTTCACGCGCGTAAGTGTCGTATCCACTTTCATCCCGTCTTGAGTCCACAGGACCAGATGGGGGAGGGGGGGTTCTTAGTCTCTAGGTCTTGCCCTATCGAAAACCCCACGGAGTCGCCGGGCGCCCTTTTGGGACAGCTCGGTCGTTAGAGGAGGTGGTCAATCTTCACTTCGTGAGGATATGCCCTGGTATATACTTTCGAGTTAATATATATATATACAGTCCTACAGTTTACTTGGATAGAGGCTTCCCCCGACATGGCAGAACAATGAACTCGCTGCCCCACAGCGGGACGGCAACGAGCCCAGCGGAGCCCCAAAGGTCCCTGTCTGGCAGTCCCGAAATGCTCCCAGCAGAGGAGCGGAGACCGGCAACCGACCTACCGGAGGAGGAAGTAGTTTTCCTCAGAGCGTATCATCCTGCCATGCACCGCCGAGACACCCACCGACACTTATACCCTGAAACAGACCACCAGATGAGAGATAATACGAAATGTTAATGGAGATGAAATGGAGGGACAGGAAATTCGGGGAATGTAATTAACCTACCCAGTATTGCCTTAGTGACCCGGGAAAACCCCCGAAAAAGCCCATCGTTCAGGTAGGTTTGCCTCTTTCAACGTGCTGCGTGAATGTTAATGCAGCAGCTTTATAGGAGTAAATTTCATTGTCTATATTTCTCCCTGTAATACTGAATGTATGGTATAAGTATCTTTAAAAAGCGATTACGTTCAATAATCTTGTGCAGCTTAAACGTATGTGGAAATATTAGTGAAGGAAAAATAGATAAAAACCTAAAAATCTGAGCTCTATTCTTAACATTCATGAGCTAAAGCAACCGTTGCTGATGTTTAGAAAATAATTGGCCATTTACATAAGAAAAACTTCATTTTATAGGGCTACAAATGAGTATGGAAAACCTCGTGTGTAAATTTTCTATATAAACCACAAAAGACTTTTGATATAAAATGACTCCTTTTTCCTAAGTTACCCCATCTCTTCATTTCTGAAAGTCTTAATATTCGTTCATCAGCAGCTAATAGGGTAAACTAGATTATCCACGCTAGAGTGTAAGGCCGTCCATTAGCAATCTCCATTCTTATATTAAAAGATTGACAGTTGAATGTCAGGTGTCGCATTTAATTAAAGGTGCAGAGCTAAACACTTGTTTTAATCTGCAAAACTTTAAATTTACAATTGAAGGGGCTCATATATCTTTTCCCAAAACTCTTAATACCTGCAAAGTTCGAATCAGACGACGCGCCATTTTTGAATTTTGTATCATAGACCCTTATAACGTGTACATAAATACAGTAAAATCTCTCTTAAACGGATCACTATCTTTCCGGCATTTATTTTTTGTTTCAGCAGGTTCCCATCTTACAGAGGGCTGTGTTAGAATACAAAGAATTTATGAAACAGCTTTACAGATTTACAGTAAATAATAATAGGCTGATTTGTATTATATATAGTGCTGTAGATAGATAAAACATTTTAATCGAATAACCGTGTTACTTTAATCAATTAATCTATGGATTAGTCGACATATTATATTTTCAAAAATTAGGTATAAGGATTATATAAAGTAATTTAATACTCTGTACATTTATTTATTTATGAAACTTTTAAATAATGAAATTCAAAATTTGTGTTTGCATCAAGTGCACATGCTTTATATATGTATTGAATTATATCTACAAAAGTTTTAAGCTACGAGGGCTGTTCAATAAAGAATGATCATAATTTGTTTACGGTCATAATTTTGCGCACTAAAATTCTATCTTATTATATTCTGTTAACCTAATGTGAAACAAACACGGCGTAGTAGTTTCATTGTTCGTACTCCTAGTTCCCGCCTGTGAGAATCAGGCAACTTCAGACATGTTGAGTATCACCTACCGCAGAAATGGGGGTAACATGCAGTTAAAGTTGATGTTAGAGGAAGATCCGGAGTTTCTTCCAAACGTAATCACTACTGATGAAAGTTGGCTACATCATTTTGATCCTGAGAGCAAACAGAAAAGCTCAGTGTGGAAATCTCCTTCATCACCAACCTCCAAAAAAGCAAAAGTGGTTGCTTCTGCTGGGAAAGTTATGGTCATCTCATTCTTTGATATTCATGGAATGGTTTATCAGCATGTTGTACCTGCACACACATCAGTAACTGTACAATACTACAGGTATATCCTGAAAACATTGCAAGTCCATATCAGGTGCAAAAGACCACATTTCCGTAAAGCAGGATGCATGCTGCACCACGATAATGCGCGGCCGCATATTGCCAATGTTGCTGCTGAATATCTTGCAAAAATCAACGTGAATGCATCCCTCACCGTCCCTATAGTCCGGATTTAGCCCCACGTGACTTTTTCTATTCCCTAACTTGAAGAAACGCCTTCGTGGGAGGGGAGGCATTATCCATCATCAGAAGCAGTAGTGAAGGCTGCGGAGGCGATTTTGAGGGATCTCTCAAAAATGGTTTCTAGCATGTCTTTGAAGACTGGCAAAAACGCTGGGACAAGTGCATCGCATTCAGGGGAGACTATTTTGAGAAGGACCATCAAAATTATTAGTGAAGAGTAAAGGTACGTAGTCAAAAAAATAAATTGTGATCGTTCTCTATTGAACAGCCCTCGTATTTTGTAGCGTATTATATGAATATCTACCAAGATTTGTGAGATTGGCATGCAGTTGTTTTTATAACGTTTTCCCTTATTTTAACTTTTTAACACAAAACTTTTACTCACTGTCACAAACTTAGAAACGTTACTGGCTTACTGCAGTTAACAGCAAAGTTACTCCACCACCAGCCCTGAGAAGAAGAATCAGGTATTGTTTCCATAGCTGCGTAATCGAAGTGTTCCGTTGAAGGTTGTACAGTTCAGTTTATGTTAGTAAGCGATAAATAATCAGTTGTATACGATATGTTGTCACACACAAGCTGTAAGGAAAGAAACCTCTCTGTCAGCATCTGAATGTAATTATGTACCTCTTAGAATATTTCACAACAGAAGAGTTACGAGGGTTGTTCAATAAAGAATGGTCACAATTTCTTTTTGGACAACGTACCTTTATTCATCCTCATAATTTTGATGATCCTTCTCAAAATATTCTCCGCTAAATGCGATGCACTTTTCCCAGCGTTTCTGTCAGTCTTCAAAGACATGTTGGAAACCATTTTTTTATCTCCTTCTATCGCAAGTGCCCATCAGGCACCTGCATCCCAACACCGATACTAACGGAGGTGCATCTGCGGAACCCCAACACCTTTCTATCTTTTTATTCCCTCCTAAAGCCTCGCCCTAAAAAGAGATTTAAAAATATTTGTGACAATGGATGAAAAATAACTGATAGTCTTCCCCTGAGAAACCTGGAGGACTCACTCGCGGCCACAAACGCTAGACATGGCACTATTTTTGCCGTACTGACTGACGTCAAAGACCAACTCACGACCTCCCAGCAACTCACGACTGAGAGCCTGACATCTTACCAGGAGCGCATTACCTCTTCCCTCAAGGTGCTACAGCCGACCTCAGAGACCACCTCATCTCAAGTCCTGCAACTGCAGGAAGCCATTGGGAGCACCAGTATACAGTTTTTTTTTTTTTAATTTACGTCCTCCAACGTTAAGTCATATCGGACGATGACTGGAATGGGTGAAATGATGCGCAAATGATCCCAGGGCCCATAGAGCTTAGAGTTACCCGACATTCGCTTTTGAGAATAAAGAAAACCCCGGAAAAAACTTATCCAGGTAACTCACTCTGACCGAGATTCGAACTCGGGACCTCTTGAACGTGAGGCGGACATGCTACCACCACGCTACCGAGGCGGGCCCAATATACAGTTGTATACTAGTTATCCACCGCACTCTGCTTTCGTATTCTTACGCATGTGACGCATTGTGGCTATACGTGCACTACCCCACCACAGTTACTACTCATCCCTACCGCGCAGGATTCCTCTCAAGATAAAATAATACATCTGTAATTCTGCAGTAACCTCCATAGTAAGTTTTTTCGACAGTCTGTACTTCTGTAGGAACTTTTCTTCTAATATATATTCGAAATAATTTCTCCTCACAGGCCGTACTCCATTTAGACGGTCTTAAACATAGCAAATCGATATCAACAGCTGCGTTCACGCACGCCATCTTGACTATTTACAATTAAGGACTTAACATAAGAAATTTCACTTGTCAATTTAACACGAGAGTAAAGCTAACACTTATTGGTGAAATGCAATTTTTGTTATAACTGTTGTTAAACTCGTGTTAAATCTTAACATCTGTTGGTGAAATCGGGCACTAATTGTTTAGCAATATCTGTTCACATCTTCTTAAAATTCCTAACCTCTTGATTGGTCATTTTCCTTAAGAGCTATTACGTTCGTACAATATTTACAATTTTGAACCACTGTACTCACATTGATAATTTAGTTACGCAAAACGGTGTTAAGAATAGATCTAACTGGCAAGTACCAAACCATTATCTTGATGACATCTCATTTGGAGAGCTCTTAGTTATGTCATAACAAATTTCTAATTGGTTTTATACACAACTATCCTCACATATTACGAACGGAAAGAGCTTTATTTAAAATGAATATATAAAGAAACTGGTTAAATCTGTAATACATAAACTAGCTTCAGCAGACTTTCGCTCATTAACACAATATTTATTACTTGTCTATATTGATACTTGTATAAAACACAGCTCCAGCTTATTATATTTCCTGTACAAGATAAGTTCTAAGACAGACAGAAACATTATTAACCTTATATTTTGTAAATTATTCCTAATAACTGAGACATATAATACATACGAAGCAATTACAGCGCTCGCGCCATCTATAACATGCTGCGTGCACTTCCTAATTCACGAGACTTCCACCATGTGCGCTGTAGTCGCCTCAGTAGACACTAGGAAATTCCTACCAGTTTTGTTTGACAGCTTTATTTCAGTGTTAATTTCTTCTATTTTCTGTGCCACGGACATACATAGCAGGTAGAGGAGGATTTACAGTCTAACCAGACATTTAATGACGTGTTATACTGGATATCTTCACACTAGCAAGTTAATTAAAAACCCGCAATACGCCACTCTCAATTAACTGGAAACGTCTCTGACTTATTTCGTCAG